>WOGR01000349.1:0-26950 GCA_015342045.1 Leptinotarsa lineolata | reverse complement strand
ATCCGACTGATTGGAGACGCGAAAATCACTTGCAACCTTGATAGTCTGGAACATTGAAGAAGGGTTGAAGATTTGTCTCTCTTCTATAGATACTTTCACGGGAAGTGCTCAAGTGACTTGGCACATTTGATTCCACATACATATCAGAAATACGCAATGGACTGTGGATGCTCATCGTTTTGAGGTTCAACTCAGTACACCTCGAACTTCGCTGTTCAAGAACTCTTTTATTTCAACAACTGCGTTTGTGTGAAATGAACTTCCTGAGAACTTTTTTCCAAATGGATTTAATCTTCAGCGATTTAAATCCAACGTGAATCGCTACTTTCGCACAGGCACCGCTATTAGAGCGCCTTAAGGATTTTCCTGTAGATTTTCCGTAAAAAAATAATCTTTTTTTTTTCATTATGTTTTTGAAGTTGACGTAAATGAATTCATATAGTAATTTATTGCTATTTGGTTTCCTCAGATGAAATATCCATAATTTAATTGCAATTTTTTGCTCTTCTTGAAGACGTGAATGGATTTTCCAATAAGAAAGAGATAGGTTATAAACGAAGCGGAAACAGAACGGAAGTATAAAATTTTATCTGTGTATTTGTTGGGTATTTGGTTTGATTTGAGTTTAAATAATTCTTCATTCTATAGCATTCAAATTAGAATAAACAACTGAAATAGTTTTGTGACAATTCTTTTCTCACATACTGAAAAAGTCATGTTGTAATTCATAAAATAGTTGAGGTAATAGGTTAAAGACAAATTAGATAGATGGAAAATGAAAGATCAGTTTTGAAACTATCATTCTTTTCTAAAATGAAATATGGATCAAGTGATACCGAATTAGAAAACTAAGCGTATCACTTATTATCAAGAAAAATCTTTTTTGGAAACCAATCTAGTGTATTCAATCTGGATGATCATTATATACATGATACATGATTTCCAATAATACTGTACAAAATCTAAACAATAACGATACCATTCATTTACGATTATGATACAAAAGGACTCCTAATTCGAAAATCAAATTTCACGCCAGAGGACGTCTAATGTATAGTTTAATTGAAACTTAGATTTTTAGACGAGATTCGTTTTCACTAAAAATTCTTTTGGATTTCTACTTCTCCATTGTTATTCAGAAAATGGGAAACGTCAGAAGAAAAAAGTAATTATTTTTTTTCCAAAACAATTACTTTCAAATATATGAACCAAATATACGAAAATAATTTCTTTCCATTCGCTTTGAAATCTAAACATTCGTACTTGAATTGACACATATATCTTTCACAGGAACGCTATACAAAGCTATGTAAAGTTAGTAGGTATATGATTGTTATTTCGTTTGTTATGAATGAGATTTTTCAATAATAAATTTTGTATATTCATTTGTTCAATTCGTTGAGGCCAAATTATTTGATACAGTACGCTTTTGGCACAAATATATATAGATATACTGCTGTAGTTTCTATCATTTCTGGATAGACTATAGTTGGATAAAGATCAGTAACATACGATACGAATGTTATCTTTCTATGCTATCCGTGTTTTACTCGAATAATTCGAACGAGAGTTCAGATAAGTTCGCTTCCATATATCTACTCCCACTTACATATTCAGAAAAATTCATTTCTATTTTCGTGATTATTGAATAAATATACTGAACTTGCTCATTCATTTCATTATGAACTTCTTGTTTACAGTTGCTGACGACAATATTGTTGTTTGTTATTCAAAGCAGATTCATTACAATTAATTATTTTTACTGTAGCTCCATAAATCAATAAATCACTGTCGTCAAGCATCAAAGTTGCGGTTATCATATTTTTATTACTCATTGTATTTTTAGATCCATTAAAATTCCTATAAACCCTCTAAGGCTGGCTACTTTCTTATCAGTTACTCGGAAACCTGATAAGATTGAGTTATAGTTTGGCATTCATTAAGAGCAGGACAAATTTGTAATATGAAATAACGAACTTTTAAATGGGAAGATACGTTCATTCAAAACAATTACCGCTGGCCAGAATTGCAACACTCTTCTTGACAAGAGTTTTATCAACCAAGTTAGCGCCTTCAGGAGGTGAAGTAGAAACCTTCTCCTGAAGACTCCATCTTGTTTGGTGAAACGCGAGTCAGGAAGAGTGTTACAGTTCGAGTGTTTGAGAGTAGTACTCGTTATGGATTTATTCTACTCAAGAGGTTTCAGTTCTTTCTTTCATTGTTCTCATTGGATAGGGTCGAAAACGAAAATATATAAATGTATAACATAGTTATTGGAAGTGTTATATGTTGAATGCACTAAATCCAATCGGATCAAATGTTTGCAATTCCATAATTTTGAAATGTTTGCTGAGCAAATGAGCGAAGTTTTTCAAAAATCACGGAATTATTTGCATTTTGATCGATTGAGAACAGCAAAAAAAACACTCTTCCCAAACACCCAGAACTGCTGTACTATAATTAAATCGCGTTTACAAACCAAGTTGCGTGAAACGTGCGTCGAGTGGTGTTTGGAAAAAGTGCTTGTTTTTGAATTTACTCTACGCCAGAGATTCCAGTTTCACCTTTCATTTTTTCAAATATATTGAACCATTTCTGGGATTTGGAAACGATAATATAAACTCAAAATATCTCAAATTCATTCATTTCAAAAACATAACTATTGATGTTGACACCAATGTATTTTCAATTCTATAAATAAATATAGTATTTTCAATCGAAACTAATACCAAATAACATACTTGAAGTATGCCCACTGACTATACGTGAAGAGTTTAACCTACAGTGTGGGGAGTTTGAGACTGGCCTGAACAAATTGTTCCTTGATATGATTTGAAAACTTTGCTACTTAGCAATACCATGAAAGATACCAGCACGATAAAACCACGGGTTTGTAGGTTGACCAACTTTGAGTTTGAAAAAATGGACATTTATCTGAGAAAATTATTACCTCGAGTGTTATTCGTAAAGATTATTTCCTTAAATATTCTCAGCTGGATGCATCTATATAAGAACAAAATATCAATTATCAAGTTGAATCAATTTTATCCCCTGAACAACAAGAAATTCCAACATGAACATTTGTTTGAAAGTATATTCATTAAAGACACAATATTTTGATATATCAACAGAGTACGTAAATATGTAACCTCGTGTTTACACCAACAGAATTTTGCGTTTGAATCTATCGTGCCTTGACATGAAACCGCAGAACCAGCACCCAAGTCACCCGACTTAATTGACGCGACTAGATGCATCAACTGTAAGTCGCATATTCTTTTCGATTTCAATGAAATGGCTAATATTTATAATAACGTTTTGACTCGAGTTGAAAATGTTTTATCATACCAATAAGTTTTCATTGAGATATTGGGATTTTTGAATACCTTATATAAATAGTTGGTATTCAAGGTGGAACCTGAATTAAAAGATTGTTGTTTTATTTTCGTGAGGTTATGTGAATCTGTGGCGTGTGTCTATGAAAATCAGTGAAAAACGAATTGCCACCGTTTTTCATTTCGGACTCTCGTATGTGTTAATTTTATTTGCTCCATCTTTAAATCTTTTTTGCATTTAATTTTACTTCATTTATTCGTTCTTACCTTGGTGTTTTGAATTATTTCCTTTTGTATTCGTTTTTAATATTCAAACCACGGTATTATTGTGTTTGCCTTTCCAAACTAAGCACAATCCTCTTCAATTAAAAATATATGCTATCTCTAGACCTTCAATTTAGTAAAATAACGCAAAAGGACAACATTCAAATTCATGTTATAGGAAATAAAGTCCACGTAAATTGATCCTCAACAGGATTGGAGAATTTCATTTGCTTTGATGCCTCAGTAGAGTTGGGGTCTAGTCATGTCATGATCATAATATCAAATTAAACTTGTGAATTTCTATTGAAGCATTTATGGAAAGTTTTACTTTTTAGTCAAAATTCCACAACGTTTATTTATTCTTACGACCGGTTTCAAGGTTTAGCCTATTATCAAGTAAAACTAACTTAAGTTATTTATTCTTACGACCGGTTTCGGGATTTAGCCGATTATCAAGTAAAAATAACTCAACTTAGTTTTACTTGATAATGGGCTAAACCCCGAAACCGGTCGTAAGAATAAATAAACGTAGTGGAAATTAGACAAAAAATAGTTTTCATTCATCTTATCAAAGTGATCATGAATTTCCACAAAATAAACAAGTCATCAATAACACAGATCAAATTTGAATATTTGATTCCATTGGTTCAATTTGATTAGGACAGTGACAGTCATTGGATTTATGAGAATGATGCATAGTTAAGCCCTGAGAGTCACGTATGAATAAAAAATAATGACATCGAGACTTGGCTGGCAGTTTTATCTCTGTTTGGAAGAAGCGTTTTATCGCTGTAAAACCCCGTTTTGGCGTCCTAGTCTCCAACTTTTATCAATTTATCGGTTTGAAGGAAATACTCGCTGTAAAACTCGTTGAAATATTATTCGATATACTGATCATCAGGTAAAATTATTCCGATGTACTGATATAGAAAACCCCAACCCGAGTTTAACTATATAATAGTATTTTCAGTATGCTATTCCTGAAGAAACTATTCTACAGTTTTGTAAATTGTTCATATGACAATCACAAAATGAAATGTTGCTCAATGAAATCATGAAGGATATTTATCAAGTATTGAAAAATGCAATCGAAAGAGAATAAAATTTAATGTGGTCGGTAGCCCAGAAAAAGCGCATATTAACAGAGAAAACTTTAGATGAGGACTCTTAGTTTCAATAATAAAAAACTGCACCAAGACGTGATTACAATATCTGTCCAGCAAGTCTGAATTTCTATTTGAAAACTAGCTAATTTTTTGAGGTGCACATATAAACTTCAAAACATTTTTCCTATTGGTGATATAGTATTCACATGAACTACTAACACATTCCATATTATTGATAATCATTGAAAGATACTCAGAAGTTAGTGAACTCGAATATGGAAAATATTAAAAATATCACTCCATACTACTTATACCGGTGTGAATATTTCAGAAAATTGAAAGAATTTATTTGTAATTTGAAAGTACACTGCTTGCGTTTTGAATCCCAGGATCCCAGGCAAAATTTCTTTTTTTTGTCGATTATCTTAGCCGCTCCATTACTCGTATTATTACCATCTTTGTGTAAAGAAACTAATTCACTTAATTACTAGACTGATTAGTTAGATACACTCACTTTTTCGCATATTAACTACACACACAGTATCCTCCTCCGAATCGAAATCTGTAGAGTCACACATGGCTGAGGATGAGATACGAAACAGCACTGCTACCGAACAACTAACACTAAATTTATTGTTTGATAATTCGAATCACTCCTCGACTCAAAGTGTTTATGAGCGATATTTACATTTAAAACATGTTGACATGTGAATCACACAATACAGTCTGTTGTGTCTGAGCTTTCGGAATGAAATGACTTTTCTTTATGAATGTTTAAAGGAAGTTCCGACCTAACCAAGATAAGCCGATGGCTCCTTCAGAGGCGTATTAGTATTCACCTTAGGCGGGCGATTTCTTGGAAATTGATGTAAACGATAAATCGAGAATCTTATAATTCATTCTAGTGCAAAGATGCACAAGAACTTTGAAAGTGAGTTTGTTATTGATTCGATGACATATACATGACTAGATTTTCTATTGATTAATTATTGCGACGCAAACATGAGGTAACGACGGCTCTAGAAGAAAAATATTTGTCAGTGTATGAATCGCTGTTGGGATTTTTTTTGTAGATATGAGTGGTAACATTTATCATGGTGGAAATGAGATTAAAGAATGTGTATCAATTATATCATACTATCGATATTTTTGTGGTTTCAAAATAACCGAAATGGTGAGATTAATTGGAAATGAAAATTTACTCAATAATAACAAACAGAAATGACATAAAGCACACTTCGAACATGAGCTCATTTCACTAAAAAAACTACAGCAGTTGCTCAAAGATTCGCCAAGATATAGAAAATACTTAGAACTAATAGCGCAGGAAGTTGTATTAGAGGAGACAACACTCGAATAATGCCCAGCAACCAAGCTATTACAAAACTTTGAACGCCTTTAACAAGATGATTCCAACCACTTCTGATATGAAAAAACTGTAATTTTTCATTCGCTTCCCATTCTGAAAATGATAACACTACAATTTTCAATTTCTTTATTTGAAAGATCTTCGTGAAGTTTCAGAGTGATAACATTTTCAGGATTAGATTTTACGAAAAAATACCAACGTTATGATTAATTTTTACCTATATAGGCAGGAATATCTGAATTTGAAGAAACAAAATCACTTTCCAGCTGACGAAAGGCAGTTATTAACCTCAATTGATGAATACTCAAAAGATAAATAAGGGCGTGGAATCAGTTGACGTCTGAAAAAAATGCTTCCCAGCTTTTAGTACAATAGCGCTGGACAATAATCAATTTGATGGTCCTCGAAAAGAGGGCAACACTACCAATGAGAGAAATAAAGACTCTGAAACCACTATTTACATGATCTAAACATGGAACACAAGGTCACAAGGTCTATGGAACCTTTTGAGACGCTTTTTGTATTACAAAACGAAAAGAAACAATAATGAACCTCAATCCACCAAAAAGGCAATTCTCAAGATGTTGTCCAAAACAAGAACCGTTCCCAAACACCAGACCTGCCACACTCTTTTCGACGTGCGTCACACTAACCAAGTTGTGTCTTCAGGAGACGAAGTATACCATTCATTACTCTAGATGTTAGTTGAGCGGGCATTCAACTTTTCTAAAAATAATACGGAATATGTTATATCGACGAACAGATGTTTGTTCTGATGAGAGAATATTTTTTGTCAGGTGAGACAAAAGTGTTTTAATAGATGATTTTGCATGTATCTGTTTTGTATAACCAAATATTGTCGTACTTTGTTAAGCCGTACTGGGTGAGAGTCAACTAGTTCGAAATATGTATCTACGGTTTGGTTATTTGAGTGCTTTCTCCAGTAACTTCATCTAATTATGATTTTTGATATAGTTTAGCATGAAATACTATCGAAACAGAAAATGATCATTGATTGACCACAAACTGAAATTACTATAAGAACGTGTTCCATAAATATAAAGTTTGGTAACATCCATAGAAAATATCATTGCTTTTAAAGCAATGTTTTCAAGCTATACGATTCAATTAACATTTTGTACTACATTGTTCAAAGTTTCAAAAAGTATCTAGTATTCAAAAATATTTGATAGTTTGGAGAACAGAGCTTCATCCATTTCTTATATCCATAAGTTACTTTCGACTGAATCATTCATATATTGTTGCATTGCGGATTTGTGTGGTTGGTATTTCATTATGTAAAAATTTGTGTCTACGCCACTGGGAATTGCTCTCTTTAAAAATGAATACTTACGGAGTCGTATTGACAATACACAGTAAATTATCATAGATTGTTATCAAATGATTCCTTTCCATTTTATGAAAGCATATATATTTCTCAATAAATAGGGAACAGAACTGCTTTACATAGCCAAATTTGCTTTTTCTTGCCAGTATTATAATGAAAAATGTTTGGCTCTTTTTTATCTACTGATGATTTGAAGAAAAGAAAAAATAACACCTCTTGGTCATAGAAATGACAAGGTATGATGAATATCAATTGTTGATTTGTGTGTACACGAATACCGTAAACTATTTATAGCTTTTTATCGATCTTTTTTTGGGTATTTTCACCTTCCAGTGTCTGAAAAAAATATGGAAATTATAATGGAGAATTTTATACAGGTAGAAAGGGTAAACTTTATAGTTTACCACGATAAGTTACTGTGTAAAAATCAAATTATTTTTCACAAGGAAAATTATTCTATTTATCAGTAACTTGTATTTGATAATTTTGGCTATCAAAAAAATTGCTAAGAAATAATACAATACTTAAAATCTGCCCCCATCTTCAGAAATGCACAAAAATTCAAATCTATTTGCAGTTATTCCTTTGCTGATTATTTATTTCTCAACTTCTTCGACAGATGTGAAAGGAGTTTTTTAAATGTGAATTCTGTCAATGTTATTTATTGACTACTGAAACATTCGATGGAATACAAGGTGCTCTCCGATATCAGTCTGTTACCATTTTGCCACTAGGTAAAAATACCCCAAAAAGACCGATAAAAAACTGATTTTCCTCCACAAAAAATGACTTTCGTTCAATATTTATAGCTCTAATACCTTTAGTTTATTTAGTTTCAAAATAGGAATTCAATTTATTTTAAGGATGACCCCTCAAAAACTGCAATTAAAAGCAGTAAGACAATGATTTGGCAAATTAATGATGGAGGAAAACGCAATAAGCCCATGAAGTTGCAGAGTTTTCCGACGACTTGAAAGAAATGAACAAATCAAATGACTTCCAATTCAGCTAAAATAGTTTCAAGTCCCGATTTCTTTTGATAATACCGAAACTAGGATCAAATTTCATTATTATCAACAGAGCACCATATATTTTAATAATTAATTATGTATTATCAAATTCTAAAAATATTTCATGTAACCGCCATATAACATAACATTCAAAATGTATTTAGTTTGAAAAACTACTTAACTAGTTTAGTGATACAATAATTTTTCTGAAGAAAGGCTGCTTGGGTAACAGGATCAATTTTTTCTTAAAAAAAAAAAACAATTATTTTCTTGCCGACGTTTCGAATTCAATTAAATTGTTTCATGTCGTTTTGGGTTGTTGTCTCGAAAATTTGGATTATTGCAAAGTTTTTTATTTTCAATATGTCTGATGATTTTTAAAATATCAACACGAAGAAACTACTTTTCGAGCCATGAAGAAGAATTTAATTAAATTCGAAACATCGTTTTTTAGGGAAAAAATTGATCCTGTTACCCAACCAACCTTTTTTCATAAAAAATTACAATACTCTTTGTGGGAGTTGGTTGATAGGTACAATTTTTAATTCGGAAATTTGAAGATGAATATTGCTAATTCAGGTATCGATTGATAAAAGGTAAAACTGGAATCACTGACGTGAAATGAATCTAAAACAAGCAATTTTCCCAATCACCACCAAGGCAATACACTTCTCGATGTGTCTTTCACCAACCAAGTTGGTGTCTTCAGGAGATGAAGAAAATTAATTCCTAACTCTTAAATTTGTCTCTATTTATATCTATCAAAGTCTACTTTCCGATGAACATCAATGATATCGGTTTAGCAAAAAGCAATACTTTCTCTGCACTGGAAATATTAACCTGAACAAAATTTGGAAAAACAGATTCGCGGAGACATGTTTTCAAAAATTAAATATCCCGTACCTATCAATCTAATCTTGATGGTAAACTTACGATACAAATTTATTTCCGCTGACCTGGTAACCATCCTTGATAAAACGTAAAACTCTGGGACATTTGTCATTGTTCATAGTTCTCATGGTACCCTTTGCTCATTCCTGGCTTCCAAAAGCATCCAAAAATCTAGAGTCATGTACAGATCTCAACAATCCAGACAGTGTTAATTTATTCTATGGCCATTCTCCAAGGCGTGTTGACCGAAACTAGTTTTTTCTGGTATTCAAAATCGGATATATGTTGCGTAATCTTTGAAACGAGTTTCAATGGCTTGCTTAGTTTGACCGATATATTTTCATCACAGTTCTCACAGCTTATTTCATATATCCCCGATTTTTCTTTTTCCAACATCTTATCTTTAAGGTTTCCTAAAATTTGTTGAAGTAAGTAAGCAGTTTTGAGGGCTACTTTCACATTCAATTTATTGGAAATACGATCCAATCCGTTAGTGTTGGTTCATTCGGAAGGACAATAAACTTTCAATCCATGTCTTTTTGGAAAGTCAAAGATTTACGTAGATTTTTCCTTGATTTATTTCTTATAATAAAATAATATTTCAAGTCAGAATAAAAATCGATGAAATTTCGAACTATTGATGTTTTATTCATGAAAATAGTAATAATATATTCATATTTGTGAATATCTTATTCAAAGTTGATTTATGACACAAAATAGAATAGTGTAGGTTTCCAGAATGAAATAATAATATACAGTGTGTCCGCAAATTATGGAATAAATTCGATATTTCCAAAACCAAAGGTCGTTTTACAAAAACCTGAAACACGTCGATTTTTAATATCAATATTCTACATTTTACAACAAAATTTCATTATACAGGGTGATCTATATTGATGTGATGATGTCGTCGTAGAAATTAATTATTTTTATATATTTTTCAACGATTAATTCAACAATGGGAAAGAAATTCATTAATAAATACATGTCTATATTTCAAATGTGTTCGAACTGTAGTCCTTGCTGTATTTGGCAGTAACCTAAACGTTGAATAAATTCTTGTCGAACCTTGTTTATGGTTTCTTGAGAAATATTTTGCATTTCCGTTCGAATTCTCTCTTTTAATTCTTGAATATTTGCTGGTTTTGTTTTATAAACAACATTCTTCAGATGGCCCCACATAAAGTAATCTAACGGATTTAGGTCTGGCGACCTCGAAGGCCATTCAATATGTCCACGTCTACCAATCCATCGGTTTGTAAACATTTGGTCGAGATACCTTCGAACATCTGCAGCATAATGTGGAGGCGCACCATCCTGTTGAACCCATACACTTTCATCATCAAAACTTCCAGGATTAATTCTATTGGAGAATAAATTAATTAAAGTAGGTACAAGATATCCTCTTAAAAACTGAAGGTATGTTGACCCGACTAAAGTACCGTCGAAAAAGTAGGGTACGATGATCCTGTTTCTTACAATGCTAGTCCATACATTTACCTTTCGCGGGTATTGTGTATGATGCTCACGTATTCAGTGGGGGATTTTCTTTGATCCAGTACCTACAATTTTGACATTTGACCCCAACATTTAATGTAAAAGTGGCTTCATCGAAAAAAATTATATTTTTTACGAGGAGATGGTCTCGGTGACCGTTATTCATAATGGCTTCACAAAATTCTATTCTTCTATTTGGATCATCCTCGTTTGATTCCTGTAGAAGTTTGATTTTAAAGGGATGCCATTTTTCCAATTTTGATACTTTGTGTACAGTTGTCTAACTGATATCGAAATAACGACTAACCTTACGAACAGAAGTGTGCACATCTCCTTCAAAAGCAAGTAGAACATCTAGTTTTGTATCATCATTTACAGAAGGACGACCTGATTTGCGTGCATTTTCAACTGTACCAGTTTCTCGAAATTTCTTTTCAATCTTACTTACTGCTGACTGCGTTATGCGTCTTTCTGGATATTTTTTATCAAATAAGTTACACACTTTCATCTGAGTTCGCGATCTGTCTCCATAGCCAATCATCATAAGTATTTCAATTCTTTGCTTTGCACTTGAATTCATCACTATTTCAAATCAATTCGAAGCAATACTACAAAAAATTCACGAATTAATACATACCACTGTCCACTGTCCTATTTGACAGTTACTGAACGTTAATCGTGATAATGACATTTCACAATTACAAAAAAACTAGCCGCCTAGTTTTCTGAAATTAATACAAAATATTTGTTAGCACGGTTACTGTCAACTACATCAAGGATTACAGTTCGAACATTCAAAATAATGTCATGTTTTCATTACTGTATTACTTTCCCATTGTTAACTTGATCATTAGAAAAAAATATGAAACAATTATTCAATTTCTACTTTAATTAGATATCAATAAAATTTATTTTAAGCGCACATCTTCCAAATTCTGTCCGTTAGACCCCAAATATTATATCTTCTCGGAATTAGCTCGTTACATATTATCTAAATCTGATACCAAATTTAGGGTGACGTCACCCCAATAATATGGATCACCCTGTATAATGAAATTTTGTTGTGAAATGTAGAATATTGAAATTGAAAATCGACATGTTTTAGGTTGTTGTAAAACGACCTTTGGTTTTGGAAATATCGAATTTATTCCATACTTCGCGGACACACTGAATTCACATTATATTTCATTCAATATAGGTAACATTCTGTACTCCTTGTAATAATTTCAGTGACGAATAAAATTCAACTCTAGTCTATTCTCTATATTTTCTTTACTTGTGATGCACTGTTTGGAACCTTTGGTGTAGTAATGAATATTACTGGAGTTCTATCCCAACAACAAACCGTTATTTTTAACACCCCACCAAGTGATCACTAAGTAATTAATACACGTGTTGAAAATAACAGTTTGGTTTTGGGATAGAACTCCATTTATATTCACTAGTTATATTTTTGTTCAATGTTCTGTGTTATGTTCGTTTTTTTCTGTGTTTACATTTGATTACCGATGTTGGAGTTGAAATTATAACAAAATTCTGAGTGTTGTTTCTTTGTAAGTATTTGCCTTCACTTATATTTTTCATAAAAATATACCTACAGCAACTCGGTTTTTTAGTTGATACGAAACATATTCCTAACGCCTAGGCATCAAAAAGATAATTTGTGATGCCTGAACATGTGATGAAAAATTTCACTTCTTCCATCGATAAATGTCACTATAATTGACGTTTAATGCCAATCGAAGAAAAATTCAATTATTCTAATATTTACTTATTCTACTGTCATCGCTTCGTAATATGCCCAGACATCTTTCACACAGCCTGACTATTGGTTTATCGTTTACAAGGAAGCCAGCCTGATTTTATTTGCCATTTCGATCTCTCTCTTTCGTGGATCACAAACGGCAATCTCGCAATTTCATTCGCATATTCGAGGAAATGGCGGGCACAGAGAGGAATTGAGAGGTGCGAAGCGTATATTGTTTTTTGACACGAGCGGCAGTAAAGTTTCTACATAACATTTGACTTTGAGATTTCCTGTAGAAATGTAGGATATTTTATTTGAGAGTGCTTCACCTCGTATTCCTCGAGGAATATCTGGATTTACATGAATTTATCATATTTCAAGGCACTTTGACGTGTTCTTTCTAAATTATTCGGATGTCGTGACGGGATCTGGAAATATTTCACTTTGTGAATTCACTAAGAGAGATTGCGACTCTTTGAAATCTATTTGTCATAATATGATAAAAGTCCGTGTCATCTTTTCTTGAAAAAAAATGTTCACAAATAGAATCATTAATGTACAGATGTTCAATCGAATAGTGGAAAATCCGATAAACGTTTATTTGGAAGTAGCTAATGATAGTTGAAAGTTACAATTATGGATTCACATGGTCTAAAAATATGCTGAAATCATTGAAAATACTGGAAATGACAGACCAATACATTCGGTTGAGTCAGCAACCAATTATGTCGAGAAAATTGAGTGAAAATAACGGGTCATTAACAAAAAGAACAGAATCCAGACACGTAGACCGTGTTCGGATGGAATCAAATGTTTCTTTCGCTATTGCGGAAGACATCATCAGTGTTTTTATGGAACAAACAATTGTGACTTGACGTATAAATGAATTGATAATGGGTATAGAAAATTGTCGATTAAATGAAATCAATGGAAAGTTGAAGATGAAATTGATCAGGAAATTGACGAAAAAATGCACAGAAGCCAAGATGTCATTGCTGAGACCCTATAAACTGTAGAGAAGATTTTTCGTATCCACAATCGCCATCGGGTGATAAATTCCATATTTCTAATGACGAGACTATTTATAGATGAATTGGGCATTTTTATTCCTCCTTACTCCCACCACTTGGTCTCTGATCCAATGTAGCCCATTGATTTTCAAGTGAATTTCATTAATTCTCACACTTTCTGGAATTGAGTTATGGAAGAGAATGATAATTATCTAGGATATGGTGAACTGTTCATTATCTTCAAATAATCACAACTGATACATTTCTTTGGGGACCGAAATCTTTTCAGATCAATATTCAGATCAATAGGATCAGAGGAGCTTTCTATTCTGTTACAAGATGACCAATGATTGAAGTGAAAAATTGAATATATGCTTGTTAAACCCAAATTGAAAGATGATTTGAACATCCTCCATGAACTTGGCTTTTCAAAAATGTTTCAGTGTATTCTGTCACCTGGTTTTTCTAGTACCCAATGCAAAATCGTTATTGCTTTGATTCAACCATATATCCATACTATCTTCAGGAATAATTCTCAATATTAACCAAGCAGTCAAACCCTACATTTTCTGTGAATGTGATCTATTCTGGTAGGACTTTGTTCACAAGGTTTTCTTTAAAAATAAAACCGAGGACAATGTGGTCTTGAATGTTGATTATCCGTGTTTGGTGAAACTGTCACTTGATAAACAGAAATAGAAAAATCACTCTCCATGAGACACTCTCTATGGAACCCAACAGTCTAATATTTTTGTGAACAACAAGAAAATGAATCGAGTGAAAATATACAAGCGTCTACTAGTGAAAAACACTATTCAGTAGGTGATATTTTTTCTATCTCAAATGGAAAAGTAGTTATCATCCACTATCGTTGATACATCTTGATATGACCTTCCAAGTCGAAGTCAAATCTGATTCCACCATTTGAGAGATCAGGGAGAAGTCTTTGAGCTTTTCTTTCAATTTTTTTCTTTCCCAAATGGACTTCTTCAATTATTTCACTATCATTACACTTTCAGGATTCTCGGTATAATTCGTCCTCAGACAACGACATCTGCAATCTGGAAATACTGAATATTTGTAATTCTTGAAAGTGTACATACATATGAGTGCAAACAATATACTCTAAAGATGAGAGAATGAATATTTCCCCACTGAACACCAGATATTTCATAAAAATAACTCAGTATTCACTGTTTACTGAGGATAACAAATGTGTATATTCACGGCTTTCCTCGACCAACCCTCTGCATTCCCTCAGGCTGAGGCAGGTAAGATCCCAATCCCTTCTATCCTGGTAAATGAGATTCATATCTTCACGCACAACCCACGAACTGACCAAGTCGACCCTAAACCCGGCAAAGGTCGCTGCATTAACCTTTTTTAATGCGTTTTCATTAGGTGAGCAGGTAAAGGAGGATTGACGGTGTTGATATAAATTCAAATTTTCTACACGTTAACTGAACTCTTTCCATTTTTCCAGAGGCGGGTTATGTCTGCTTGGTATACCGGGTTTCAAAAGATAATGCTCCAACTGATAATTTTAGATGATACTATATTATATTTCTTTAAGCATGCCAGGTTTTTATTTTAATTATCAGAAATGACTCGACTTTCAATTTATTCATTTACCTATTTCGTCTTGTATGTGTTCCGAAAGGAACACATACAAGACATATTATGATAATATTGAGAGGATTATATTTCTAGTTCTTTGTGGAACACATACAAGACGAAATAGCTAATTGAATATTTTGAAACAGTTCATCGTCTGAATTAAAAAACTCCATAGAAAAATGAGTTGAATATAATACCAAAAACTTTTATATTTGTGTTAAATTACGATATGATATACGTTGATTTTCTTTGAGCTTCATTGCTGACTTTCGTGATACTCTGGACAGAACTGATATGTATGTCCTCGGCATATGTACTTCTGGCACTTTACGCAAGCGGTCTTGGTTTTTCTGGTATTTCTAGATGCGCAAAAGTAACACTTGCCTGGAATACTGTACTGGCTAGTTACTGCAGGCTCTTCTGAGGCGCCTATCATTTTTTTATGCGATTCCTCATCGTTATTGGCAGCATAACCATTTCTCTGCGAGTTAAAGTGTAATGAGACTCAAGGCTAATGATTTCAAATTTATTCGGCGAGTTGTATGATCATCGTTATTTTTGTCGGTAACGATATGGCTATTTATTCCAGATATATTGAGCGAAGTGAAAAATAATGTTAGAGGCCATCGGCAACTTTTTCTTGATACAGAATAAGTATCTCCCAGCTCATCAACAGTATTAACACCGCTCTTGATTGTGTTGTGAAATGTTAACATGTTTCGCTTTCATTCATCTCCACTATCTGGATCAATCTCAATCAACAATAATGTAACTTTTTTGTTCTGTTTTGGCTTTTAGGACACCAAAGTCATATCTTTTGTGAAACCAAAATGCTCGAAATAACTCTACACTTCTTCATTTTTGCGGTAAAAATTCCTGGAAGTTTCCTTTTATTTTTTCGAATTGTGCCTGTTAAGATTAGTTCGTGGTAAGGCGGGAGAAATTGATTATCATAGGTTACATTTCTTTCAGTTCCAGAAATTGGCATAATCAACCTTTGTACGACAGCAGAAGCGTTATTGCCCATTTTATAGGTCCCGTCTGGTTGAGTCCCAACATACACCTCTAGATTATATATGTAATAAAACTTGGAATAAATATGTGCTACTATTTTTATTCCATACTTCGCCGGTTTATTTCGTATATATTGCCAAAATTCACATCTGCCGCGAAATAACTCGAGCATTTCATCAATTGTGACAAAGTCACAATGATGCCTTTGCATCTCTCAACAAAATCATGTAAAAACTTCCTAATGGAAGCTATTTTATCAAACTTTCTGTGCTCTTCTCTATTATCAAAATCATCAAAGTGGAGTGCTCTCAACAAAAATTGAATTCGATAATTTCCCTATGTGAGACGGATTACGCCAGTTCCGTCTTGAGCCCACAGATCTCTCAAATGTAGGTGTGAAGACCGCAAAACTTTAGCAAAATGTAGAAGCCCAATGAGGGCTTTGATTTCTTCCATATTTTCCTCTAGTATAATCTGTCCTGAGCTTATCAATGTATTGTTTGTATGCTTAACTACTTCTCTTGTGACAAAATCAGAAGAATGTGTTTAACTGCCAAGCCTCCAGAATTGTTTTTGCATCTCTGGCTTCTCCAATTACTCGAAACGATTAGGTAACTATATTATTTTTGCTTCAAAACTTCGTTTTGGTAACACCAACAGAAAATTCACTCCACAGTGTCTTTTCGTCCCTTTCTAAAAAGTACAAACAAATCTCTTGAGGTTAACTATTATCTGTTAGTTCTTCTGCTCTCGATTGCTCAGAATTGGAGTCTTCATCGTTGATCTACCTATCTCCTCGTCACTCTCTATTTCAGCTCAGAGTGCTAAAAGGTGCTGGGATTCTTTCTCGTAAGAACCCATATTCTAAAAATAAAAGAAAAATGTAAAAAACAAAACATTTTTAACTAAAATTTTTAGAATTCATCAAACAGCACACCAAAATCTGATATTGTCAAATTCAATAACAAATATTTTCGATACGTAAGTACACGCGCGCGGTTGAAAGCACCAACTCCAAAAACAAAGGCCTATATCTCGACCTTGCCAAATGGAAACTAAAACAACTTTATACTAGTCGCTAGTATAATGCGTCGGGCATTCTAGGAAGGCCAGTACCCTCACCACTATATTTTCAAAGTAATTTCAAAATTTATCGAAGCTCGGTTCTTTGGACCTCTATTCCCGGGTTAAATAGTGTTTCTCCCCAGCACAGAACCTTGAGGTACTCCACAGTCGATCATCTTATCTCTGCTCAATATATCATCAAGTCTTACTGCTTGGCTTCTTCCTCTTGAATAACTTTCAAATAATTTCAATGGGATACCCCGTATTCCGATATCTTCTGAAGACTGAAGGAGTAGATGATGACTGCTGATGTCGAATGCTTTTGAAAGGTCTGTGAATACACACAGACTGGTTTTGCTTCCATTCAAGATCTCAATTACTTTTGAAGTCAGAGTGGGTGTAGCATCTTGGGTTGAAACTTTTTCTCTGAATCTGAATTGGCTGTTAGAAATCAGATTGTATTTATTAAGGAGAGAGACGAGTCTTTTTTGATAATCTTTTCAAATATTTTCGAGAGATTAGGGATTGAGGATATATGAAAATAATTTGTGATAATAGACGTGTCCCCTTTCTTAAACAGTTTCTGAACCGCTGTTTGACTGAAATCACCTACTCAGTATATCTAGTCAATTATGCCAATCTCTTCAAAGCCAAGAAAAAAATAATCATCACCGTTTGTTCACCGCATGAACAAAAAAAATTGTGTCGAAGTTTGCTAGTTGAAGCGTATATAATCTCCTGTATTTCATGAACGTAGAATGCGGTACTAGTAGTGAATTAGTATGCGCATTCAACGTCAACATTCAATATATTCCAATCAATTTTCCTTCATCAAAAATAATCCATCTAAAAACTTTATCAATCTCCTCTACAACTGCCTCACTACAGTCACCCTGTTTGTCAGTAGAAACGTGTTTTTCGTAACAGAAATGTCTCCATGAAACCCTTCCAATCACCCCTTACCTGCCTAATGGGGTCCTGGCGACTTCTATTTCGTCTAAAGTCAGCGATCTTCACGTCACGTCAAACGTGAAAGATCCAAGATGGATAACGAGCTTTTTGCGCCACATTCCGCCATTTTACATGGCCCCTAATGCTCTGAGATGAAGCCCTTTCGTGATAAGGCGGCTCTTTGTGCATACGAAAAACATCCGACAAATTATTTATACCTCATTTCTTTGTGGGAATATCAAATCTGAATAATAAGAAACTCAGTTGGGGTGGATGTAGCTGTAATGCCCAAACCTTCGGGGAAATGGAAGATCTTTTGTGAGTGAATAGGTAATGACTCGACGGATTTGGTTGCCGACCAAGTTCTGATGAACGAAAAATTATTATGTACGGGTTAATCCGGAACAATGATGATTCCAGGGTGAATTCAGTTTTGAATTCGAAACAGTTCTGGAGTATTTTAGCTACTTGTATCGAAAGAAAAAACTACGTATGGTATAACAGGAAGATTTTGAAAAAACAATTACAATGAAACAATACTTCTACGAAAACAGTTAGTTAATAAATATGTTGATTCCTGGCATTTTATAAAAACAAGTATAACATTGGTGGGTGAATAACTTCTGTGTCGTTCAAAAAAAATAAACGTTTGCGTCTATTGATTTTCAGAGATTTCAGCAGGTCTGATTATTGAATTGACTAAAAGAATTATTTGTTCAGGCCAGTCTCGACTCACCTACGCTGTAGGTTAATGGACTGACACCTATCAGACAACAACTTTTCCCCTGGCTGATACCACGAAGGGTGTTGGATTATATTCAACAGATATCACTGCAGGAATCTCCATAAAAGTATTTCCTGCATATGCTGTTGGCGATACACCTGCTGGAATTGATTTCCAATTGATGAACGGGCACACTTGTAGACCCGTTTCGAGCTATTCGCAGTTGTATGGCAAATAGCATATGCAGGAAATATTTCTGCATATGCAACGCACTTCGTGGTAATAGCCAGGTGAATGAATGTTTCCTGATAGGTGGCAATCCAGTAACCTACAGAGACTGGCGTAAACATATAACATCGTTCAATAAGTCCCGAGACTAACCCAGAGATGGTGCTAGTAGTATCAAACTGGCCACGTTGCCCTGGAGTGCGAACCTTCACATGAAATGTGTGAAAAGTTCACATTGATCGGACAACAAACAGCAGAGGTTAGAGTAAAGTCATTTTGTAATTTGTTTGAAGTCCGTAGAAGCCCAGCAATGACTTGAGAAACGTTACCCGGTTGCCTCTCCATCCAAATTAAGGATTTGTGGTCGGTATGCTGGGTTTAAACCTGGTCGTACGGACACAAACGATGCGGAACGTTCGGGTAGGCCATTGGAAGCCGTTAAACCGGAAAATGTGAGTGAAGTGTTGAAAATCGAAATGAAAAATTGCCAAGTGAAGGTCCTTGAGATTGCAGAAATGACACAGATATCATCTGGAAGCGTATTTACAATCCTTCATGGAAAACTGAGCATGAAAAAGGTTTTTCTCGAGTGGGTGCCCCGATTGCTTTCAATGGAACAAAAACAGCAATCGACGAATCGACGATTCTGAGAGCTGTTTATTGCTATTTACTCGCAATAAAAAGAGTTTCCTGCTATATTGTGAGAATTGCGTTTCTAGACAGAGATCCAGACATACATCTATCGAGGATAATTTTTTGTGACTTCGTGGAGAAATCTGTTCAAAATGAAAATTGGCAAAGTGATAAACTGATACTCAATGTAGCTAGGAATAATTTGCAACTTATAATATGCCATATACAAGAAAATTCGCCACTTTTACGGACATGAGTCAAAGAATGTTGAAAAATAGAAACTGCTATGTTTTGTGATTTATTGAACTATCCATGTAGAAATCCCAAATACCACTGATTCACTTCCATTTCCCAATTAAAACTTGATAATATCATAGAAAATTCATGATATATAATAATGTTATAAATGATGCCCTGAAGAAAGTATCGCAGTCTGCCACTGGTAGTCTTAAGCCATCTGTGACGTAGAGCACTCGGCCCGAGTGAAGTTTCGCGAATTTTCGATGAAGTTCGCCTGCATTCTATATGTGTCGAGAACACCGTTACCGTTGTTCGATGGAAGTCCAAGGAAAAATCTAGCACATTCGATTGCCAAATATAAGCGTTATCCGCTCGCCTATCAAGCAGTCTAGTCTAGTCTAGTACGGTACGCGGAGCAATACAAAAGGCGATAGACATTCGAATAGTTTTAGATGAAGTGTTTTGTTATTTCGAAAGCTGAATAAAGTTGAGTTTGATTATCGTTCAGTGTAGTCAATTATTATTGAACCCACGGTAAAAACGTAACAATAAATTCGGTCAATACTTGATCAAAATCTATGACGTAGTCAAGAAACACTTCATCCTGAGAGTTTAACTGAACAGTTTCACAAAAACGCAACATGTGTTTTGCTATACAATAGCTTCTTCAGTTAGAAACAGTTAGTACTTGTGCAACGTATTGTTCTAAAAAAATTGTTAGGTTCCGTTACCCACCTGACGAACATCAACCCTCAGAAGTCGAAACTTGTGCGAGCAAGAGATTAATGAGGCCTTACCTTTTAACGTGCGATTACCCAGCACGGTGGCCCGGCAGAGTAATCGCACGTATGTATGTCATTATGAGTTTGTCTTTCCTAACGGATGTACTCATGTACCCATCAAACTCACTCACTCCAAATCAATTTAAATATATTGCTTCAACCTCTTTCGATCCCATTCCGAAATTTGTATCAAACAAATCTGTACAGCTGTATAAAAGTAATTCTCCTGATGTTCGGCTGTCTTCCAACCAAAGAAAGACATATTGAACGACCGAAATAAAGTAAGAAAAGCAATTTGAACGGTCTGGAGCAGTTTGGAATTGATTTCTCAAAACTGGCGTGTCTGCGTAATGAAAGCGGGGACCAGTCAAAATGACCTCGTATATTCGGGGAATGATTTTACACTAACTCGATTGAATAACGCTCCTGCAATAAGAAGCAAAGGAATGCTCCAGGGAAATTAGACAGAGTGAGCGGGCTATTTGGAAATGTCATTATATACCCCTATTTTTCTCTTGAAATTTACTTTTCAGAGGAAGATGTATTGCAGGAGAATGCATAACATTTCTCATTGAATTAGAACAAGAGAACGTTCCAATACACACTTCATTAATCTCGAACCACTATTTGGATATGTTTGGTTCTTTCACAAAAGTGAGAGAACCACGATGTATTTCTGGTGGAAGTTTGGAAAAAAAGATTCCTCACCCAGCTTAATAGATACAGCGAGTTGAAAGTCTTACTGAACATTGGTGATTGAAGTTGAGCTCTGGGATTCACACACCCAAAACATGGAGACTGACTAAGACCATTTTTCTTCCTGCTCTTCCTGCAGAATATCAAAAAATGGACAGGGTTGGAGGAAGGCATTGAAACCGAATTCTTTTTCGGATTCTGATAGTCGAATCTCCAGGCAAACTATTTGCTGGATTGACCTCAATCATCACCTCCATAGTCATATCAAAGTCAAAATGGCTTCCAGCGTTAAGGTCGTAAAAATTTTCACTCTTCTCAAATCCGTGATGGAAATTTTCGTTCGACAAAATGACTTTGACCAAGAAACTTTTTCAATTTTCTCAAACCAGTATGTACTGAGGAGATGTCAAACGGAACGGTTCTATCTCAGGTCACGAGAAAGCTCAACATGCCAATGAGCATCTGGTGGTACTTTCATATATTTTTTGTTTTATACTGTTTTCAAAATCAATTATCCAAGCGCCGAGGAGAAAAGATATCACTCCATAATATCAAAACCATTTTTGGCATTTATAACTAAGAGATATTCTCAAGAGAGTTGTTACTATCATTAAATCGACAAGACATAAACGGACATGAACGACCGAGCTGCAGATAACTCACTCATCTCAGTTCAGGCGAATACAATAGTAATAAACAGACCCTAAACACTGTAGTGAGATGGTAGAGAAGGAAAACTCGAGCTTAGATATTTTCAAATATTCGGGAATATCAAGGGTTTTCAGACTGACCTGGACCTACATACGATAACCAAAAATAGAACATGAGTTTTATTGAATATTCGCAGTTGTGGTAAGACTAGATACCATAAACTTGTTTCCAGCAGTAGTATTTATATGAACAACACTCTCTGAACTCTTAACTTGTTCCAGTTGAATATCAATGAGTTCCCACATTTCAACGTGCAATTTCTAGCAGTAGTTACATGATATGTAGTGGATACCCATGGTCTCGTAGCTGGAATAGCACCAACTTTGACAATAGCGTTGGTTTTATTGGTTGAACCAACTGATCATGCAGTAACCATTTGACGCTTTGTTATTTTCAATACGCCCACTGTGTTGAAGATGTTTAAATTGAGTGTTTAGCGGAGTTTCACAGCAGCAAAACGAAATTCTTGCGTCGTTTCATAATCATGGATGGAACATTGGTCCATCATTCTCCACCCGAGATAAAGAAGGCAAAGACTGTTTCATCTGCAGGCAAAGTCAAAGCGTCGGTTTTTTGGGGTGCGCGTAAAACAATTCTCATTGACTCTCTCAAAAAAGGTAAAACTATCAACGTCGGGTATTGTTCGAACTAATTGCAAGGTTTGAGTGGAGAAATCGAGCAAAAACGGCCGCTGCATTTGGTTGAGAAAGAAGTTTTATTTCATCTAGACAATTCACCAGCTCACAAATCCATTATCACAATGACCAAAATAAACCTCATGCACCCTATTCGCCAGATTTAGCCCCCTTGGGTTGTTTTCTCTTCCCAAACTTGAAAAAGTAGCTCAGTAGTCGAAAATTTTCCAGCGATGGAGAACCCAACCCAACAAGTACTTTGCTATACAATAGCCACGTATAGACATGCCTATACAATAACTTGTTCAAATCGGTCATTAATCATAGCTCTATAAAAATTGAAATCCGTTGCATTCATTTCCTGATATTTTCATTCAAAACCGTAAGAAATGGCTTACTTCTCTGTAATAAAGAAAAATTTAATTGAACTCGCCAAGATCAATAATGCAAAAAACAATACTTACGATTAGAGAGCGAAAAGTAATAAACAACTATAAATCTTTTACTGTGTTTCGGAGAAATGTTCTTGGAGTTTCATTCCAGAATGAATTATACATCTGTATTGGATGTAATATAGGGTTGATTCTCGAGATTACACCGATTTCGAATGAAAAACGGGCCGAACCATGTAATAACAGTATTTCTTCCAAATGGTTTTCTGCGATGAACTCATTAAATTTTTTCTTCTAACAATTTGGCGTTCGAATACGGGTGGTAGTTCATGGAAATGAACTGCTTTTCTTGGTTTGTCATTGTAGAAGACCGATTATCGGAAATAAGTAAACAGAAACTATATATTTCACAGTAACCTTCAAAGTTTGACTGAACTTTGAGATCATACAGGTTTGGTTTGTAAAAGGTTATTGAAGTACGTTTCTCGAGCAGAAGGCTCTGAAAACGTATGATGACTGAGACACATGACGTTCAGGAAAATATATAAAGGAGATAACTGTAAGCGATGCTCATGCCACTTTTTTTTGGTTAAAATTCAACTATTTCGAAACAAACTTCGCTGCCACATGCTTCATGCTCAAAATTCACGAAAAAACTGCATGAAATTATCCAACCGATATACCAAAATCCCCAGAAACTTCTCTGATAGTGATTTAACGATTCTCCATTTTTCCAAAATTTTTGTCGATTGTTGATGTGCTGGGGCGTCCAGGGCGAACGTCATCATTCACATCTACTCGACCTTTTGTGGAAAGCTTGTACCACTTGTAGGCATTCTCCCGACTCAGAGTACAATCATCGTATGCCACTGTGAAGAGTTCTAGTTCCAAACATGATTTTTTTTCACACAAAATTTCATGCAAATTCTCTGATCTATTTTTATCGATAGCAGAAAATCGCTGAACACGCGAAACATTTTCAACTTTTATGCCTTTCACCAACAAACTGAACAGGCTATGTCAGATGAGAATAACAACATACAGAAATGAAAAACCGTTCTGTTGAACAGAACTGCAAATACAGCGCTTCAAGACGAGGCCATGAGGTTCAGGGTCACTAGGGGCGGCTTGATGCCCTCGATAGAAGATGAGTAGATCTGCAAGCTTATGCAGATGACCTTGTCATCTCACCAAGGTCCACGTTAGGAAAGATAGCTTGCAATATTTTGCAAAGCTTGATGGTCGCTGTTCACAGTTGGTATCAGAGTGAGCAGATGTTTGTCAACCCCGCCACACTATGATAATCTCCTACACCAATAGCAGAAAATGAAACAATTTAACGCCACTTCCACTCAATGGTGAGGTCATTCCATTTCGAATGGGATTGAAATACCTTGGCATTGTCCTTGATGAAAAACTCACCTGGGAGTTTTTAGTGTCAAAAATTTTTTGGTAAAACTTGGGGTTTAGGTCTTCAACAAATCCATTGGATTTATGTGATGATTATCAGACCAATGATCACTAATAGAGCAATTGCCTGGTGGCCGAAGGCTTCAGAGGAAACGGCTCAGGTGAAGCTCTCTGCCTTACAGAGACATGCTTGTCTGTGGTGTCATCAAGATTACACCGTCAGCGGCTATGATCCTTCCAGATCTACCTCTTCCCCACATTTTTGTGCGAAGAGGGGCTAAATGGTCTGCATATAGACTTGTGCCTATCGCCAATTGCACAAATCAAACTAATGCAGAATGCGATTAACTGCTGGTTCACATTGAAAGTCTCAACATTCTGGAGATGACTTCTGACATCATGCCTCCAACTGTCAACTACAAACTGCCTTGAACAGTACTGTTCTTAGAGAGGACTTGATTTTACGGGAGAAGGAAATATCAAAAACTGATATTTGTTGGTTCACAGATGGATCAAAAACACCTTCTGGTTCTGGTGCGGACCCAGGATAGAGATATCAATCTACCAAGACCTATGCGACTGTATTTCAAAGGAAAATTTATGCTATTGAATTGTATGTGGGGAGATTGGTAATATCTAACCTCATACATAATTCAATAAAAAAATTTTTGAACAGTCAAGCGGCGTTGAAAGCTCTTGGCTCCAACCAAGTAACGTCAAAGTTGGTGGCAATTGCCAAAAATGACTCTTCTCAATAAGAAGACCTAACAAGCTGTCTTCAATCTGAATTCCTGACTATACTGCCCCAATAGACAATAGGGCTGCTGATTCTCTTGGCTGTCGCAAACAGCTTTATCGGACCAGAACCTGCCACTGGCATTGCTTCAGGCTTTGCTGAACATCTTCGAACATCTAGATGGCTGCAAGATTTATGGACTTTTGGCAAAATCTTTCTGGATTTGCCCACTCCAGGGAGTTTATTCACCCTTCGAAGCTTGAAATCGGAGAGTTACTGGACTAGAGTAGGGATGAATTACGATGCCTTCTCACAGGTCACTGTCGTCTTGATCATCATGTGCAGAGACTCGGACTGTCGGAAAACAGTGTGTCGCCTCTCTTCAGGAAATGATGAAATAGGAGATCACATACTTTGTGCCCGCCCCGCTGCTGGTGTTCAGAGTTTAGCAGAGGCGCATTCCTACCATCTGATCTGAAATATCACTCACTAAATAAACTAATCGGCTTCGTTAAGAAGCTGGGTTTATTTGGTCGAGTTTGGATGGCTGTGAGCCGCAATGAACCCTTACGGATTGCGGTATAGGATCAAATCAACCCACTTACTCTCAATATAACTTTACCCAACCCCATGTGCAATATTTATCCAAGTTGTATCATACTATAGAATTTAAAAAACCTTCAATTAGAAAAAGGATTCCATCAACGATTGGAGAAATTGAACTGGATTTATTCACTTAACGACCAGTGATTTAAAATTCCAAACTCTGGCGAAACGTCTACGGAACTTTATGGTTAAACTTAGAGTGTCACGGAAATGAGTGGGATTTTATGCTGATTGGTGAAGTTGGGATAATAATAGTTATTGATCGGAAATAGAGCTGCCTGAAATCTTCTGTCCACGTTTAAATAGTGATAGACTAACTTGAATTGATGAATCTCTTCTGAAATGATCAGGAAGAGTCAGATGAATTTCTCTTCAGAATACTATATAATTCAGATCAGATTATATTGAAACAAAGTTGTCGACTGGGGTCGAGAGTTCAAAGAAATTGGGTTATATTATTCAAACAAATGAAGGCTCATTTTACTATTCAGTTGAATATCTCATTATAGACGTTCCAAATAGAATAATACAGCTGAAGGCAGTAATATTCTAGATTTGTTCATGATGACTCTTCCAATAATTCTATTAGTCAAATGGTTTTCCTAATGATCCAATTATTTATGATGACAACATGAATTTGAAACATTCACCCACCTTTCCAGAATATTACTAGTCCAGCACAATATTACATGAATTCATCAGAATATAAGAAGTGATTTCCATGAATTACGTCCACACTTTTTACAATTCAAACTTGGGTTACCGTTCATACGGTAACCCAAGTTTGAATTGTAAAAAGTCTATTCTACCCTCCACCGCAACTTACAAGGGTTTATTGTGGCTCACACCTATTCAAACTCTACCAAATAAACCCAGCTTCTTGACGAAGCCGATTAGTTTGTATGGTGAGTGATCTTTCAGGTCAGATGGCAA
>WOGR01000348.1:0-26962 GCA_015342045.1 Leptinotarsa lineolata | reverse complement strand
GATTTCAGTTCAGTGAGAGAGAGAGAGAAAATTCAAACTTCATTTTATATTTTTTGCAATTTATTCAACAGTAGTTTTATGTGATGGAATCGGCTGATACTTGATGAAAATTTGTAACAGGTTTACAAAAACACAACACGTAGTTCGCCATACAATAGCTTTTTTAAGCGTGTCTATACTGACTATAATATAGTTTACTACAGAAAATAGTAAAAATAGGTATGCTACGAGAGTATAGGGCGAATGGCAACACCGCCTTATGGGAAATACCATGTGAATTTGGAGAAAAAAGCCAAGCTTCGTTTTGCAAATTTTTGTCCTAACACGGTATTCTCCATAAGACAGTGTTGCCAGATTTCCCCAGATCCACAAGATTTCATACACTATTCGGATGTCGCACGATACACTGTATTGAAAATGAAAAGAAATGACTTCGCGCTCGACCCAATGCCATCCAACACTGAAGATGAAATTCAGTAATTGCCACCCTCGTGTATGTTGAAGAATTTCCGAAACTACCTGTTCGATATTGAAGGGTGGGGTCTGCAAGCGGACGAAAGCCGTGATGTAGTTAATTCAAGACAGAGACAATATTGTAGAATCTCGTGAAGTATTTATCTGAAAATTATCAAAGTGAGCGGTGTCAGGGTAAAGTCGAGGCGAATTGTATAAATATAACAATTGACTGAAATTCTCACTATTATAACAAAATTGGATATCAACATTTTTTCTTTGAAACCTTTATGGAACTATCGAGATCGGGTCGATATGCAAAGTTATAGATTATAAATAATAATAATAGAGAAACATTGAGAAAAGTTTATTGCATGTATTCAAATGTTTCAATATGAAACAAAGTAATGAAGCATAAACGATAAGAAATAGGTGTTCGGAAAATGAATTCTTATAACTATCCAATGACGTTTAAGATCTGGATTTCAAGCAATAATGTATTCATTATGTGACGCAAAAAATAAGAAATGACGAACGAAAAAATAGTTATTATTTTGGTCTATTTTATGTAGAGAAAACACTGAAAACGCTGTAAGAGTGAAATTGAACTGCAGAATACATATTCGGAAGAGAAATATTTTAGGGTTGAGAAAAATCTTGAGAATTAATTAGAATTTATAAATCATCGGTAGAGGTGTAAGAGTGAGGTTAAGACGAATCGTAATTTGAGACAGGTGTTGAAGTAGTGTGAACTGAATAGAGTGAATAACTCACATTTGTATAGATGATATTGTAGAATCTCGTGAAGTATTAATCTAAAAATTATCAACTTGAGCTGTGTGCAAAACGAAGCTTGGCTTTTTTCTCCAAATTTACATGGTATTTCCCATTAGGCGGTGTTGCCATTCGCCCGATACTCTCGTAGCATATCTACTAGTAAATATTCAAGAAAAACTTCTGGACAGTAGAATTTGAAAAATCGATAATAAACGAAGATCGTGAAGTCACTCACATTTGATATGAATTTGGCAATATTGTAAAACTTATTCAAAGAACACAATTCAATTTTCTTCTTCTTGTTATGACTGTGCGTGCGACATTGACAACTTGTTTTTTAGGTCGATTTGATGATTTGTTCCGAAATTGAAAAGCATCTCTTATTACGAAACAAACAGTTCATTTTTGGTATTTTTCAGAGATATATTCGATTGAGTAGGTTCGAATAGTTGTAGAATATTCATTCATGTACTTTTTCTCATTCACAGAAATCATATACATTTTGGAACGTGGTTTGAAAGGGAGGGGTAAGTCGCAATGGTACTGACGTCACAGCCATTTGTGAAACTTGGATGTGATGAATGGACCATTTTTCAAAGAACGAACGAATATTGATTTCATCATTTTTTCTGGAAAGCTTGAAGCTATATTCATCTAAGACTATACCATCGATGGGATATACTTCACTTTTTGGCGCCATCGTATGATTCTTTTTCTATTGGTGTATCAGAAGGTTCAATTCAATGGATCTCTTGATTTGTGTAGGCTGGAAAGGTTGTCTTATTGCAACTTAAAAAAAATCTATAAATTACTTCAAATATAATCTATAAAAATAACGAAAGTACAAACTATATATATACATATCTACAGGCAACTAAAATATTGCATTTTGGAACAAATTTTCAGATTTTTTCATATTTTTCATTTTTCGAAGAACGAACCGGTTGCAAATCATCTAGTAATGGAATAGGAACAACTGGTAATTTTTCTAGAAAATTTTCAATTTCATCTTCAATTTTTCTTCTTGTTTCACTCTGAGCTTTCATTCTGTTCAGCGCCATCTTGGATGAGAGGTAAGTGGTGTTGACGATTTTGTTGATAAAGTTGAAAACGGCGTCATCAGCAGGTCTGAATAATGAGAATCCATTGTTTGGGCTGAAATAATAAATTAACGATATTATTTCTTATCAGGGAATAAGGTTCCCAAAATGATAATTTTCCACATATACAGTGTGACCCACTTGAAAGCGGAACACCTCCCTAAAATCTACATCTTTTCTCCGATTTCGAAGAACTTTATTTTGAATTGTAGAGTTCAAAAAACTGAACATAGGGACTGAATATCTTTTTTTCTACGAAAATCAAGGTCTGCTACGAATATTTTTATAGGTTAAAAAACAAGAAATCTTATTGGCGATTTTTTTGGAAAGATTTAAAATTATCACTGAATTTCAAAAAAAAAAATCCAATATTACTAATTCACATTGTATCATGATGAAATGTTAACTGCACACCTCTTAAATAGTTTTTAAATCTTGGTGAGTTGGCCGTGAAATACCGTGCGAATATGAAAAATCGCACTCTTTTCATTCAGCACTGGAAACAAAAGACTATTGATTATTATTGCTGCTGTCAAAAATTGTATTGAGACAAAGAATTACTGAATAATAATTATGGAAATCGATGGATAGGTCGATATAGTCCTTAGATTGAGTGGCCGCCAAGATCACCGGACCTGATACCGTTAGATTCTTTTAACTTCGAGATACTGTAAAAAAAAGTTCACAAGTCCAGATCGCAGTCAGTAGAAGAACTACGCATCAGAATATGTGCAGCTTGTACAGAAATTACAACAGAACAACTGAGAAAAGTTATATTGAATATTAGAAGAAGGTATGACAAATGCATTGCAATGAATGGTGGATTGGTCGAATCAACAAAAAGTTGATTAACGTTCATTTCTATTTCTGTCTATAATAATTTATCGAATATTGTTTTTCAATTGTTTAGTTTGTCGAATGACTAATTGATCAGAATGAATATGTTTATGTATCAACGATTACTCGATGTTTATTTTACTTTTCAGTCCATCAGATACTTGAATTAATTCATAATAAGAATTTCTTTGATTCGACCACAGAATTATTAATATTGAATATTTTTTAATGAAATTTGGTATGTCAATATTTGAGAGGGTGCTCAGTCGAATGGTTATTTTCAATTTTTTGAAAAAAAATCACTAATACGATTTCTTGTATTTCAACCTATAAAAAATTCGCCGCGGGACTTGGTTTCTGTAGGAAAAAAATGATATTTGGTCCCAAAGTACAGTTTTTTGAGCTCTACGATTGAAAATGAAGGTCTTCGAAATCGAAGATAAGATGCAAATTTTAGGGAGGTGTCCCGCTTTCAAGTAAGTCACCCTGCAGATGGCCATTTTTTTTTTCGATCTTAGGATATTTTCATTTTTGAGTCACACGAGTTCAATAATACAAATTGATTTTTCACGAATAAAGTAGTAATAAAATATTTAATTTCTTTCTGAAACTCTTATTGCCGACACAACTCCCAAAATTTTAGCTGATTGATAATGTTAATGCCTAAAATGTAGACAAATGGTAGATATATGCTTCATGAACAGTAATTCCTTCATTTCCATTTCAATTATTGCCACCTACTTTTTATGAACACGGACACAATCATGGAGTATCGATATGGAATGAATTACAGTATTATTTAATAAATAAAATTAACAAATGAACAATAATAAAGATTGTCCTCTTTTGACATAAAACATTTTTTATATATCCAAATGAATGAACATAACAATCTTGATCAGAAGTCCTATTTCCTATATGGAAAATAATGTCTTTATATTACGTAGTACAATTTTGATTTGTCGGCATGTTTATGAATTTTTTTACGATAAGTACGAGTCAGACTAAATTACTTTCTTGAAAATACAGAAGAATGGACGTATGGAATTTTACGTAAACATATACTTGATGTGCAAATCAGTACAATATGCTAAAGCTGCATTTGCAAGTGGAAAAAGAAATATACGAAACTTGGTGAAATATGTCATTGCAATTTCTTTTCGAAGAGAAAGAAATCAATAACATTTTAAAAATAACTGGTTTTCAAGTTTTAGATTTATTCTACAAAAATCATTTGTTTTCAACTTCATTTCGTGAAAACGTGTTTTATTATGTTTAAGATAGGCTCTAATTTATTCATTCAAAAAAATCAGTTTAACATTACATTCCACTGTTGAAGTTAAAAAAAATATCTTTTCCTCAACCTGAAATGTCCATCTGCCGGAAACTTTTTTTTTAATTACTAGTGTTTTTGTTAAATTATTCACTTTCAGATGATGTGAGTGCAAAGTATATCACTATTATGGAAAATTTTATCAGAAAATGCGAATAATTGTAAAAACATGATTAAAAAATATTTGTAAATGATTCCGAATATTTTCAAAAATGTTTACTTGGAATTTTCAAGAAATGTGAAATGCACCGTTACATTATTAAATGAACTAATTGTAAATTGGCGCGGTGGTAGTGCGCCCGACTCACGAACGGAAGGTCGTGGGTTCGATCCCAACCTCGACCAGATATTTTTCTCAAAAGAATTTATCTGGTTGAAGCTGGGATGATTCTGCAACCGTGTTAGGAACCACACGTCAGTCCTTAGCTCGCACAAGTTTCGACTTCTGAGGGTTGTCGTTAGTAGGAGTGCGGCAGCTGGTTAACGGAAAAAACAGATTAGTAAACAGAAATCGTTGCAATATTGGATAATGCAAAATATATGCAAAAATCATTCATTTTCTGATTGCCAAATATTATATTTGGAATGGTTTTAGTAATAAGTCTTTTTCCACATGGAATCGGGGTAATTCATTTTCGTGGGTCTATTCCATAGGCCTACATAATTGGGTCGATTGAAACTGTAGACTGTAGTTGTATGTGTACTGTGAGTAACAAGTAATAATCATTTCGAATATGATACGGCTGCTTTGCGATAACTACTCTGGAATATACCTTCTGTTTGGATTTTTTGTAGGAATTTCAATGGAATCGTCATCAGGGTACACTGTATTGACACTTCTTGAGAATACAACGGATATCTGAAAAAATTAACAGTTGAATCAGAAATGCATTCTCCATACAGGGTTTATCTTAAATGATGACATTCATTTCAGATGGTGGTTACTTGTCATATTTTATGAAAAAAGGGTATTTGCACGTGTGTCTCAACTTGTGTTGAAGTTTTACTGAAAAAATTGTTTTTCATCAATAACTCCAAAGTCTTTTCAACGATTTTGATAAAACTAGGTAGTAACAAGTGGTTCCTTTTTATGAAATTAAATTACGGATAATAATTCTAGTGTCGTCACAGATTGATATTTATGATAAAAATCATTCTGCGTCACTGTCTTTCTCCAAGTTTGATATTTTCATCGAATTGAACGATTAATAAATAAACATTTCATACCAATGCAGTAATTAAAAAAAATAATTTCTTCAGTTGTTCATTATTATATCCGGTTCGGAGGCATTCATCTTTTTGGAGAAAACTGATGTCTGAGTTTTTGTGGCTTCGAATTGAACCTGGTTACTAGATCCTCATAAGGATATGCAACCTCCTGCTGCCGGTGAAGAGATGTGCATCCGCAACCAATGTCCTGGTATCCATATGGAAAGACGAGACAAGTGTGCTGTCGTCAGCAAAGCAATATAATGGATTCTTCGTTTTTTCCAATGAGTCGTTGATGTACAATAGAAAGAGGGTTGGAGATAATATGGATCCCTGGGGAACACCAGCGTTGATGGTAAAAGTACATGAGAGATATCCATCGACGGCCACTTGCAGGAAACGTTTTTCAGGAAGCTGGAGAGCCATACACAAAAATGATCCGACAAGCCATAGCATTGAAGTTTGGCCTGCAAACCCTCATGCCACACACTTCATGTTTCCCGATTGCGTTATTCCAAATATAGGTGACACACGATAGAAGGTCGCTTGTTTATCTTTGTTTTCGAAAGACATATTGATGATCGCTTAAGATGTTGAAGCTTTCCGAATATTTAAGGATATGGTGGTTTAAAGCGGCTGGTCTATAGATATTTGGAAGATTTTTTTTGCCTTTTTTGTGAATAGGCTGAACGCGAGCAAGAAGAAGGAAAAACCCCTTCCTTGTAAGACAAGTTAAATAGTTTGAAAATACTGGTGTGAGTTCATTGGCACTTTTCAAGGACGATGACGGGCACTTCATCAGGACCAGACGCTTTGTGTATATTGAGCTGTTTAGACCGACTAGACTGTATCGAAAAGTAATTTCTGGCATTGTGGATTTAGTGTGGGAATAGTGGGTAGTGCCTTTCCCAGTAAATCGACTGTGGAGTGGGAAGCAACTTGTTCAGCAAGTAAATTTGCTTTTCCTTGTTGCAATTGAACCATCCGTGTTAGTGGTGGAATCGTGGATTTTCTGAAGTTTTGATTAACAGCTTTAGCTATGGACCAGAATGATCTAGACCCGTTGGGATTGGCAAGCAGTTTATCCGTAATTTTCTGATTATGAAATTCTTTGCTTTCATTTATTCTGAGTTTGCAGCTTTTGCGAGCATTAACAAACCTATTTCGAATTTTGGCCGTGGGTTTTTTGCGCCACAGTCGGTAGGCGAGATTTTTGGAGGCGACAGCTTGCTCGCAATCTTTGTTAAACCAAGGTTTACCGTTAGAAGTTCGTTTCATTGAAAAAGGAATATATGCATCTATGGATGATATATTAACTTCCGTGACTTCAGAAGCACAAGTTGATGGATCATTAGAGCTGAGACAAACATCTAGCCAGGAGAAATTTCGGAAAAGGTATTGAAGATCCTCCCACTCAGCAGATCTGTAATGCAAAACTTTGCGCGGCTTAGATTGTTTCCCAACATTTATCGGTAATTCACTCAACACTGAAATAAGTTTGTGGTCAGAAGATTCCAATGGAGACCTTACGGTGATTGTGCAAATTTCTGAATTGGTTGTTAGGTATAGATCCAGAACACTAGCATACACTCCAGCACGGTCAAGAATCTTGGTTGGCTCATTTATATTCTGAGTAAATCCGCTGCTTATTGCAAAAGTCTCAGCTTCGCCACCTTGTTCGTCGTTGATATTTGAAAATTTGAGCCATTCGATATTGTGGACATTGAAGTCACCGAATATGGAAATTTTGGCACTGGGATGATTTATTTGCAAAAAGTCAATGGTGTTTGCAAGTGAAGAGAATAGTACCCTATATTGTGTATCACTTGGTGGTCGATACACGCAGCATATGAATTCAGTGATCTTCTGTGATATTATTTTAAACCACATAACATCAAAGTTTTGGGGTTTCCGCATTTCCTTCCGTTGACTGGAGAGATCGCTTCTGATATTCCACAGTTACGTCTGAATCGGGAGTAGAAATCATAGCCGGGATATAGAAAATTGACGGAGTTTGTTGAAGCACTGACTTTGGTTTCTGTGAGTGTAAGAATATGAGGACTATTTGTTTGCAGATGTTGGTGCACTGAGTTTATATTTAAGTTGAGTCTTTTGATGTTGCAGAAATCGATTGCTAGTGGGCGTCTCAGCAACTACAGTTACCATGCTATTTTCCTGTAGACAGATGTTAGGAAGACTGTCATAAATAGTGGTTTTCGAATAACTTCTGCAGGATGATGCCCGAAAGCAACTTTACGCTGCCTAAACCCTTACAATGGTATCTCACTACTTGAACATTGTACATTGTGTTAATGGACTATTCAAAAAATAAGGTGAATGTTCAAATTTCTCGGGCTACAACATTTCAATGTTGTTGTCTTTTCAAGATTTGTCTTCAGAGTTTTAAATTAATTCAAATCTGAATTAATATGAGCACTTTTTCGCCATCAAATGCGCCTCAAGACGACCTCGTTTTATTGATTCGTTGGTCAAGCATTGCTGGCACAAGAGACAAAAAAGAATCTGCTCATCGTGGACAGCGAGTATGAACCCAAATTTTTAATATTCCTCCGAATATTGACGAGTTTTTTTTTCTTACTTGCACCACTCATTTTACTATGGGCTATCTATAAGATAGCACATTTACTTCACTGCAAAATAATATATTTTTTCCATTCTACAAAATTTTCTGGAAAATTATGCTTCTGAAATTAAAATATATCAAATCAAATACTTATTAAATCAACGAGCTTTTATAACAGTTTTAACGGACACTTATTTCAAATTAACACCAACTAAATGCTGTGAAACACTACAGAAGTTGCGATGGGCCATTCAGGTGCGATCAACTGCGTTGTTTAGCAAGATTTATAAACGTCCGTGGTTCCCAGCGGAGCCTGCGTCTGCCGCAGGGAAGTTTACTTTACGACGCCAAACACCCAGTTGGTATCCTGGTCTCGTGAAGCGAAATTATATCTAATAATTTTTTACCGTAATTATTTGAGAATTTGATTTCGTTTGGCACCGAAATCTAGCATGGCATTCTACTGCACTGGAGCAAAAGGGCTAAACTCGTGTCAAGTCCATTTTCAAATTGCCCCCTCTTAACAATCGAATTGTCCCCCTGTGGGGCCTGGGGGCCACGTTGGGAAACACTGATTAGCGTTATCGTATTTTTAAATTTCATACTTGTTGTTTGCTCACTTACTTGCTAATTTACTTTTCTCAACTAACTATTTGAACAATTTGATCTTATTGATTTTAATCGATATTTTTTCTTCTGATAGACTTCAAATCTTTTTAGACAAATAGAAGAACGAAACTTCAAACATTCATCAGGAAACATTGTCAGCCACATCACTAGCACATTCAAACAACTGTAGTATTAATTGAGGTGAACAAAGTCAAGTGCGTAGTTCCCAAGCTCATTTGATGAAAAGAAGGACTAGAACATCTGGCGTCGAGAAGAGTGTTGCAGTTCTGGTGTTTGGGAACAGTGCTTGTTTTTAAGACAATTTCAAGAAAAAAGTTCATACAGACTTTTAACCGCATACAAAAATACAAAAAAGGAGTTTTTTAGAAAAGTTATCATCCCCTATACCTTGGATACGATGAGGTTCCAGTTTGACTTTCAGAAAGTCACCAAATTAGAGGGGATTCTCCTCTGTATGAGAACCATGTGTAAAACATTCAATTTCCTGTATTACGTATCTTGTTACGTAGGTAACTGGAGCAATTCGAAATTTGTCCATCCTTGCTTCATTTCAGGCTTTTGAGAAATTGGTTGAGATATTTCCCAATTGTCGAATATATTGAGATAAACATGTTTTGTTCAAATTTTTTTTTGGAAAATTATACATAACATAGTGTTTGAACAACAGAACAGTTTTTCTACGTATATAGGTAATTAGGTACCAAATATTGAACGAAAATAATTTTCATTTCGGTGGAAATCAAAGTTTTTTATCAACCTTATTTGGGTATTTTCACCTTTCATAATATGAAAAATATAGAAGTGTAGAAAGAAAGGGCAAACTTTTTAGTTCACACCGATAGGTTACTGCGTAAATTCAAAGTATTTTTCGCAAAGAAAAACGTTGTACTTACCAGTACCTAACTTGTCATATTCAATAATCTTGCCAATCGAAAAAAAAAAAACAAATAAATTATACAGAAGCTTATCTTAACGTTTTGGAGGCTGAAATCTGTTTCTATCTTCAGAATTTGAAAAAATCCAAATATATTAGTAGTTTTCTCTTCGCTGATTCTCTTTAATAGTAAAATTCCTCGACAGATACCGTTTTGAAATGAGATATATGTCATTGTTGTTGATTGACTTCTGAAACATTCAATGTAGTATAAGGTGTTCTCTTGTATTAGTTTGTTGCTATTTCGCTACTATCTTTCTTCAAGATGGGTAGCCGAATATGATCCATTTCTAAGGAGCTGTTCGAAATACACTTCTCTTCAGATATGAGAATATAGGCTGATTCTGAGTTTATGTCATTAAGAATGGGTTCATTGGCAATCACTGTAGTCTTGTTCCATTCAACACGATATTAACCGTTTCAAAATGTTTTCTGACAATTTTGATCCTGTTTCAGAAGTCATCACTGACATTTTTCACATTTCAAAACTCCTTTGACATCTGTCGATGATGTTTAGAAATGAAGAGAATCAGCAAAGAGAAAGCTGCTAATATACTTGGATTTTTTTCAATTCTGAAGTCTTAGGCAGATTTTAACTTCAGAAACGTTAAGATATCTGTATCATTTCTTAGCTCTTTTTTCTAATATCGGGATGAACTGAAGAGCTTTTTCTTTCTACACGTGCATAAAGTTATCCATTGCAATTTTTATATTTTTCAAATTGAGGAAGGTGAAAATAATCAAAGAAGGCAGATAAAGGTAGGTATTTAATATGTTACACGATCAAAAAAAACTTTTCGGGATATTAGGTACCTATTCTCAAAAATAACAACCCATTCTATTCACAGTTGTTTATAAAATAACACAAAAAAAGTAAAACATTTTATCATATTCATGTTGCTACATGTTATTGCTTTTTTGATAAACTAGTCGTGTCTATATGAGTATTGATGGAAAACAAAGATTGAATAAAATATCTTGTGGCTACGTATTACTAGATTGCATATGAATACACGGGCCCAGACTTGTCAGCTGATATAGTAGAAGGTGACGTAGGTAGTGAGAGAGATAGGTCTGCCAGCTGCAACATCGCGGGGGAGAACAAACAAGTGAACACAAATGAATATCACATCGGGTACCCTGTGTACCTGTGTGGTTGTAATAACCAAATATTCCTTGTCAACATTTTGTAATGATGCGAATATATGAACAAAATAAAAATAAAATGAATCTCATTGGATACAAGTATTATGGATGTTTTATACTACTCAAAAAGTATTACGACATTTGGCAAATAAAACAATTTTTAAAGTTTTAATTGCCGAACATCGTATATACCTTATCATATGCATTCATTATTCTGGCACGCAGATATCTTCTTGATAATATAGAAATAATAGTCTATATCATATATTATCGAGAACAGACATAAATACTCAGACAGTCGTATTTAATAGATTTATGTCTCTCACCGTTCCCTAAAATTTAAGGGTTGACACTCGTCAACGGAAACGAATATGATAGTTCCATACACATTGATAAAACAAACAATGTGTTTATTTTCAGCTAAAATCTATGTATTATATATTCACAGCTCCATTTTAAGTAGGTACTGGATTGTTATATGCAGTTAAAAATAATGCAATCGCTGAAATACTTATGTAAAAACCTATAAATCATTAGTTAGGTATAATGGTGAATGGTGACAACAGTCCACTCTTAAACACACTAAATCCACATAGTAGGTAGGCTATTGAAAAGTTGCTTCAGAAATCACACCAGCTGTTATTGAAATATTGTTTTTCGAAGAGAATGTAAACGACCTTGTTATCTTTAATAAAACATATGGAATCGCGTATCACACAAAGAAAAGACATGTTTGCTTACGCAACGGCCCAAGAGAATTATTAAACGGAACACATTAGGCTGTGCTACTTTCCAGTCAGTTATCAGGTCACGTTAAAATACCATTGCGCACTGAACCATTTAAATGCCTCGCAACGTCGAAATGCCGTTGCACAATATACCTACCTACCTGTTCAATACAAAGAATATTTCGATTTAATTCGGAGAAATCTGGAGTCCTTGAGGGCGACCCCAAGAATTAATTTTCTGGATGAATAGGTAGGTAGGTATAAGGGAACTATATTTCTAAACCCTTTCAAGGTATGAGTTATAACGAATTAATTTATTTAATTAAAAAATATTTAAAATTTGTCCACTTACTTCACCTGATCATCCGATAATGTCAATGCTATTTGCGTCTGACAAATCCACCAGTATTTAGTCAGCTTTTTATCCAAATAAGTTCAAGAAACTAAAAGTAACAACTTTTTTTGTTTACACTGACGACGTGAATAACGTTAAGCGACTTTCCCCAGTTAATTAACCTCACAACATGTTTATCATACACTACGCCTGAAGTCTCGTGTGATACTGCTCTTGTTATGAGTTATTACAATAGTTGTTGCGGAGTGGCACGTACATAGGAAGCGAGCTACCTCACTGAAGCTACCTACAGCACATCACTTTCGAGTTTATCGTCAATGATTTTATTTTCGCTCAATAACAGACCATAGGCGTCAATTATAATATTTCATAGGGTCAGGGGATAACTGATGCACAGGCGTCATTTAATGGGTTTATAAGAGGCGTTTGAAAGATTTCGTGATTTTCCATTTATCAAAAATCAGGTTCTTCAGTTTCTGAAGTATTTTGTTCATTTAAGTTACTGGTACTTTCATTTGAACATTTTTTATGATTTTTGAACATATGTCATGAATAGTGAACATATTATTATTAATCATGAAATTTGTCTATTATATCTTCTGGTTGGTGAATACGGTCAAATGTGTGGTTTTCTTTTTTCGGTAATCAAGTGTTGCCCATCTTTGCACATGGCCGCAGCGTGCTTATGTGGCCAATGGCCAGTAATACATGTTCACAGTGTGCACCCCATTTTGGGGTACACACGGCTGGTGGCAAAGAAAGTGGTAGGTTTGGAGAAAGTTAAATGGACCATATACTCATTCCAACCTCATAAGTCGCCGAAATCAGATATCATTTACCCAGCAATATTCATAAACTTGCCGAAACTTCTACTTAGAAAATTGTTTATAATCCTTAGAGTGACTTTGGCTCTGGGATATATACCAAAAACATGAAGACTGATTAGGGCCACCTTCATTTCGAAACCTGAGCAAATCGAACAAGACTCGGTGAAGGCCTTGATACCAATCAGCCTCATGACTTTTGCATTGAAGACATTAGAAAAACTAGTTGACAGGCATATAAGTGACATAGTACCTACTGGCTACCAGACTACTGCATCGATACCAATATGCCTAGTATACAGACGGGTCGAAAACCGAAGATGGAACGGGAACTGGAATTTACTGTGCGGGGAGAAATTTTCATTTCAGTTACCCACTTTGTCAGCACACATCCGTCTTTCAGTGTATGTAATCTTGCAATGCACAAGGAATATTAATTTGGGGCCTTAACAAAATAAGCGGACCAATATTTTCACAAACTGCCAGGCTGTACTTCGGGCATTGACAAACCCAAATGTTACATCGAGACGTCTGGGAATGCCGTGAAGAACTGAGAAAATTGGTGGACAGGAATAGGTTGACAATATACTGGGTGCCAGGAAACTCAGGCATCACAGGAAATGAAAGATCTGATCAGTGTTCCAGACCCAGATCATCAACTCCATATATAGGCTCTGAACCAGCTCTGGGAGTACCAAAGTCTTTGATACGAAAGCATATCGAAAACTGGGTCTATCAAAAACAGACATAGAGAGTTCATACCATGGAAAACCCGTCACAAAAGAACAGTCAGAGAAGAGATATGAAGAACTGATTCAACAAAATAGGGATCGGCTCAGAACAATAACAGCACTACTACTGGACTACTGGACTACTACTCACTGGACGGTGTCCATTAAGGGGACACCTGCACGAAATAAGGGCTGTACATCTTAGGCCTTAACTGCAGGCAATGTAACCAAGGGACAGACACAGCTTAGCATATTTTATGCGTATGTGAGGCATTGGATCACAGAAGGCAATTGATTCATGAAAAATATTCCCAGAAGTGTATGACATTCATCCACCTGTACAAACTACACTGCACAAACTACCTGTAGACAAGATTGGGAATGGGTGTCACGAAAAATATGAGAGAAAAACGCAATAATCTCATGAGACTGCAGTGTTTTTAGGAGATTTGGGAGAAACGAACAAGTCATACGGCTCCCAAGTATATGTGAATACAGACTTTAAATTATATTTACAGACTTTCTATCATAATTCTTGAGGCATATAACAGAAGTTGTAAACAACAGATTAAACGGTAAACACTGTGATGAGTCATTCTTGTGGTATCAATTGGAGATCATATTTAGTGGGTAATTTAGTATGTTTTGGGAGCTAAAATTGTTTTCAACACAAATACAATTACGATAGGGTGGGATGATTTCTGTTCATAATGATTACATGTGGCTGGCGATGGTTCTACGGTTTGTTGAAATGTGGTCCGGTCAATTTCCAACTGACTTTTAGTTGACAGACAATACACCTAGCATATATGAATCGTCAAACAACAACCGGAAGACCGGAACCGATTGCGAAGAAAAAATTCGTGAATGCTATCGTGAATGTTATTGATGCCCAAAACATATTAGCTTTTTCTTGAGGAGTAATTGTTGCCATTACATCGTCTTTGCTCATTGCTTTTGTCAAGAACAAGAATAAAATAAATCGGGGTGACTATAATTTTAGATCATATAGGTTGAAAAATACAAAATTTTACGTTATACTTTTTATTTCGCCCATTATCAACTTGCCTTTTTAGACAAATAACACAATTGTGGTGTTCCGTGTATAACTTTCTTTTTCTATCATGAATAAATATTTAACATAAAAAAGGTATTATATGAGAGACGCCACTGTAGTTGAAATTGATAAATTTGAGTCAACAACAAACTGAAGTAAAATTTACTCAATTATTCTATTGAAATAAACCACCCAGGAAAAAACCATCCATATGTGGGGAATTCATGCACGTCCTCTTTATTGGGAGAATCATTTGCGTAGATTCTTTGTATATTGTATGATTTCTGATACGTAGTTTTAGCGTATTTATCTTTATCTCAGAAATGTGTTGGATTTCTGGACGATACGATTTCTAACAATCTTGTACGAAAAGTTGTACTGATGATAATGGTTTCTTACAGTAATGCCAACTATATACATTTATTGACTGACGTAAATTTTGACATTCACCGACAAAATATTATATACTCACTTATGATTATTTTTCGAGGGAGATACCCCGGTCAAAATAGACATTTCAAATAAGAAAAATTGCGACAAACCTGAATTTTGGTAGAGACGTTGGGTAGACCAATAGAAATGAATTGCCAAAAGTCTTCATAGATTTCATGTGTGCTAATTATATTGTTCAAGGTCAAAATTTTCGTGTTTTTGGTATAATTTTGGATCATTCTCTAGAACGGTAAGGTTTAACAAAAATATAGACCAGACAAAAATTGTAGGCCATGAAACTATTTACAAAAATAGTTCTCATACTTTTTTCCAAAGAATCACCATTCCTATTATATCGCCATTCTGAAAGTTAAAGCATGTTCGGCATATTTTGTTTGTAGGTGACTGATAATGTTTCGTGGTGAATTTCATCAATTCGGACCTCCATTGTCTAATATATAAAATGCTTTGAAATCCCTGAAATAACCAATATAATTGAAAATCAAAAAGAATAGCTGAAAATAACAAATATAATGACCAAAAAAATCCCTGAAATAAATTTGCAGTCGAATAAAATACAAGTGAAAAATTGAACAGAACATCTCTTAATTTTTAATTTTATTTATTTTTTGTAGTTCTGATTTCTGATATTATTTTTATTTGATTTATACTCCTCAAATCCGACTTCAACAGTCATGTCTTCTTCCATTTTTCCTTCCTCTTCTTCTTGCTGGTTGTTCATAAATTGATCAACTGAAGATGAATCAGCTGTCTCTTCATTGATATCACATGAATCTTTGTCTAATAGATTCAGCTGAACATTCGAGCAAGATTGGCATTGGCAATGGGCTCATTCAGGCTAATTTAGTTTTTTATTGAAAATTATATATTATAAAAGTAGATCATCTCCCAAGTATCCCATAGAATTTTTCGGTTTATATGTCAATTAACAACTGAGCAAGAGCAATTGAAAATATAAGATCGCCCGCGGTACATCTTGACGTCACACCAGGCAAAGAGCTTCGCGCGGTGGCAACCGGGCCTGTAGTTAGAGATTATTAATCGCTGCCATCGACGGATTTTGTTTCATTTGCTGGTTTGAAAACACCACTTGTTACGTATTTTTGAATTTTTTGTTTTTAAAACAATTTAAAAGTTAAGGACCATTATGTGTTTATTTGAAGACAGCTTTAGTAGAGCTGATTCGGGTAATTTACCTGAAGTAGATATTTTTATGGTGGTGGAATATTTTAATAACAGTGGGGACTACATCAGCGCTGAAATGAGAGGTGTAAAAATGGGAAGGTAAGTATGGAATTACGACTAGTTTCAATATAATTTTTCCCACTTTCATAGTTTTGATACACATGTAATTTTCCAAGTCATTTTGAACCTAAAATTCAAAGTATTGTTTAGAGAAAACTATAATTCATTTTATTAATCATTATCATTCATACCTACATTAAAATTACCTTCGCAACAAAAACGCGTCTCCTTGGCAGATATAAAGTCGGCTTTCCGCATATCGCCAAGGCCGTGATTTTAAGTTATTTGGCAGTGAAATAAAAATTTTGTCTGGTGTAGTTACCGAATAATTCTTGCATTTAGGAACGATGCAATACTTGTAACGTCCTTTTTTATCATTATTCATATTCACGCAGTTGACACACTGCAGTAAACAACTCACAACTGCTTTCTACGGCTTCAGCACACGTATGTATTTCGCTTATCCGCCAGCACTCCCTTGTCGCCGAGACGACTGATGTGACGTCAAGCTTGACCACGCCTCGCTTCGGCGAACGCCACATTCAACTATTGATTTTAAACAACTATTAATTTGAAACATAAACTTTCAAATAATGCAATGAAAAAAATTGTTAAATGGGCCCATTAGTGCATACTCGTGAACACAAGTCTATTCTTCTACAACCATATTCAGCACCATATCATTTTTAGCAATCGCAAAAAATAGTGTCTATGAGTTTTTACGAAGCAGATGGGAGTATAGTTTGGATCAGTGCCAAAATATTATCTGTTAATTTCCAACCACAATCTTTAGCGCTCAGTTGATTGCCTAATGATTTCTAAACTTGATTGAAAACTCGTGAGTTGATGAGCAAAAGCCGATGTTGGAGGAAGACAAAGTAGTTTTACTTGTTTCTTGTTCTGTTTTTCTTACAAAAGTTATATATCTATACTTGTCGACACAATTCATTTTTAGAGCTCCATAAACAGCAAGGAGAAAGCGAATTTCTTTTGTGATCATCATTTAAGGATAAAAGTCAATTTCCTTTAATAATTTAGCGTAATCAATTGAATTCTTTCCTTCTAATAATTTCAATTATGATGTTTTGTTCCTTCTGAATATTGATGATACAGTATCGCAGACGTTGATCGCTTGTAAAAATAAAATAAGGTTCTGGAAAAGCAGATAAACTTTTTGAAGAACATATTCCTGTTCGTTATTAGCCTTTCTTGGTTTTAAAAAGTAAACAATTTTAATAAATGAAATTCGTGCAGTGAATAGTATTAACACATCAACATCTTCACCAACGACAACAGCTGTATTGCTTGCATTGAATTGTTCAATTGCTGTTTCATCGGCATCATTTTCATCTATACTTCGAATGTAAATCCTTCAACTTAGAGAACGCCGATATCTTTGGAACTGTGGTTCTTAGGAAAAAAAAGTATGGGAATATATTTGTAGATAATTTTATGATATACAATTTTTGTTGAAACTATATTTTTGTTTAAACTTGAACAAGGTGTGTTTTTGCAGAATTCGACTGAAACTTATTCTGACACACCGGATGTTCACCAGTGAAGATTGCAGTGTTCCATGTAAGTGAAATTTCACCTCTTTCGTATACTATATTGTGTAGCAATCCTGTGTATGATATCTAATTCTATTCCATAACGAACGTTTGGAGTACAAACTGAATAGATGAAAGGGTTTTTTGTATTATTCAGTGTGTGTATTTTTTTGAGGACAAAACACAAGCACTGCAGGAAAATCCTCAAGGCGCTCTAAGAGTGGTGCCTGTGCGAAAATAGCAATTCATATTCAATTTGAATCGCTGAAGACTGAATCCATTTGGAAAAACGTTCTCAGGAAGTTTATTCCACGTAAACGGAGTTTTCCAAATGGAGGAGTTCTTAAACAGTGAGTTGGAGGTGTACTGAGTTGAACCTCAAAATGATAAGCAGCCACAGTTCGTCGCGTATTTTTGATATGTACCGCTCTTGGTGGAATCAAATGTGTCAAGTCACTTGAACACTTCCCGTGAAAGTATCTATAGAAGAGAGACAAATCTCCAACCTTTCTTCGATGTTCAGGACTATCAAGGTTGCAAGTGATGTTCGCGTCTCCAATCAGGCGAATGGCTTCTTTCCGGATAGAATCCAGCAGCTTCAGGGTATGCTTAGGGATGGAGCTCCATGCATGAGACCAATACTCCAAAAAAGGTCTGATCTGAGCTTTATAAAGCATAAAAAGTTGCTGAGGTGTATACAATTTCCTGGTTGGAAACAGTGTTTCAAGTTTTTGAGAAGCGCCCGTCGCAATTCCAGCGACATGATTGTGCCAAGATATATTGGTGTCCAATTTGACCCCAACAAACTTATCGAAGTAGAAAGCGGAATAATCTTTCCTGACATTATTATATCCGGTTCGGAGACATTTATCTTTTTGGAGAGAACTGATGCCTGGATTTTCGTGGCATTGGATTGAACTTGGCTACTTTAACCCCAATTCGAAATCACTTCTGAATCCTCATTAAGATATGCTACTTCCTGCTGCTGGTGAAGATGTGCATCCGCAGCCGATGTCCTGGAACCAAATGGAATTACGAGACAAGTGTGCTGTCATCAGCAAAGCAATATATTGGGTTCTTGGTTTTTTTCAATGAGTCGTTGATATACAAAAGAGAGGGTTGGAGACAATATGGATCCTTGGGGTACACCAGCGTTGATGGTGAAAGTATTCGACAGATATCCATCGACGGCCACCTGCAAGGAACGTTCTTTCAGGAAGCTAGAGAGCCATACACAAAAATGATCCGACTAGTCATAGCATCGAAGTTTGGCCAGCAAACCTTCATGCCACACACGATCAAAGGCCTTAAACATATCAAGCGCAATAACTCTTGACTCTCCATGTTTCTCGAATGTGTTATTCTAAATATGGGTGACATACGATAGAAGGTCGCCTGTTGATCTTTGTTTCCGAAAGCCATATTGATGTTCGCTCAAGATGTTAAAGCCTTCCAAACATTTAAGGATATGGTGGTTCACGGCTTTGTTCATGATTTTTGATATCACTGATAGCAAAGCGACTGGTCTATAGTTATTTGAAAGATTTTTCTTGACCTTTTTGGGAATGGGCTCAACGCGAGTAATCTTCCAACAAGAAGAAAAAACCCCTTTCTTGTAAGACAGGTTGAAGGGTCTGCGAAATACTGGTGCGAGTTCTTTGCGCACTTTTTAAGTACGATAATGGTCACTTCATCAGGACCAGACGCCTTGTTGATGTTGAGCTGTTTCAAAATTCGCCTGACTAGACGTTGTCGAAAAGTAATTTCTGGCATTGTGGATTCTAGTGTGGAAATAATGGGTGGTGCCTTTCCCAGAAAATCGACTGTCAAGTGGGACGTAAATTGCTTTTTCTATGGCTGTTGTTGCAATTGAACCATCCGCTTGTGTTAGTGGTGGAGTTGTGGATTTTGTGAAGTTTTGATTAACAGCTTCAGCTACCGACCGAAAGGATCTAGACCCGTTGGGATTGGCAAGCAAATTGCAAAAAATATCAGCATATTCGAAAACATCTTAATTCACACCTGTCTGCTGAACATTACATTGGTGGAAGCCAAAACCTCATTTGAGATTTCTTCTGAACTCTCAACTAACACTTGTATTCATTGTTTTCAATCCACAAAAAATTCAAGAAAATACCTGACACCTATCAGCTTCACGAATCTATGAACAAATAAATAAAACTTTTTTCATATTATTTATGACCAGAATGATATATTCAACTTATGTTGTGGCCCATTCTGCAATGAATTTAATGAATGATTTTCACTGAAAACAATTTAGAAATTGCTAAAAAACAAATTGAAACCCAAGGAACATATTTTGATTTGTTTTCTGAGTACCATCAGAGAATGTTGCTTAGTCTATAAAAAATAGAAAACTTTGATTTTTATAGTAAAACTCACTAAATTATTTTTTGTTTCAATCTGAGAAATTAACAGTAAAATTTGAATGTAGAAACAAAATGTTCTCTGATCCTAGTTGCATTAGTGAGAAAGTGTCAAAAACGTTTATTGAATTAGCAAAGGTATATTTCCAAAATGTTTTAAATTTCCTCCATTCCTCAATTAGGAAAAAACAAAAGCAGTATTGGAAATTACAGGCCAAGCATTTCGCTTATTCATTTTTACCGTTTTAACCGACTGAAAGAAAACAGATACCAGGAATCGACATATGTAATATCAAAAATATATGATGAAATACCAGATCACATTTAGACATTCAAATCCTTTTATTCGTATAAAAATGAAGTGAAAGAAAGGCATCTGTGGAATTTATTGCAAATCTAGGAATGGAGGCTTTCACGGCTGGCGTCAATGTTATGGTTCGTTTCCGGGTTTTGCCGTGGTTATAATCTTCGAACGTTTGGACTGCAACTGCGGCAGTCATCTTCAGTGGTCTTCTTGACGTGTCAACTGAAACTCAGTGGACACGTCAAGAAGAGTACTTCGACCAAACCACTGAAGATGGCGGAAAGCAACCAAAACTTTATTCCAAATCGTTTTAAAAGATATCTTGAATTTTTATTCTGGTCATAAAATGTAAATCTATTAAAGACGATTTGAAAGGCTTTTTGTGGAAAAATACCAAAAAGCACTTTCAAATAATTTACGTAAACTAATGTTACATCCATAATCTGGTGGTTTTTATGAAACTAGGTTAGGTTAAGTTAGGTCCAAAGTAGTAGATTCGCAAGGGTTTATATTGTGGCTCACACCTATTGAAACTACCAATTGCGTCCCTAAGAAAGCCGAATAATGCATTTGGTGAGTGATGTTACAGGTCTGATAGCGAGAGTGAAATACTAAAACCTGATTCGGTGGGGTCAGGCACAAAGTATGTGGTCTGCTGTATCATCATCTTCCAAACGGCACTCACTGTCTTCCGACAGTTCAAGTTTCTTCATATGATGATACAGATGACAGTGGCCTGTGTGCAGACCAATATGCATAAAATTACCTGGTGTGATGACTTGGACCCTCTCCTCATGTATTATTTTCTCAAAAAATCTCTTGATAAAGGAAAAATGAAGAGATCCTATGAGTTTCAGGCCTCCTATTCGCAAAGTTGCTGAGTACACTTAAAACTGATACTGCTCAACAATGTCCTATCGGTACTTACATTTTCAATGTTATCTACATTTCGGAATTGATATTAAGTGAAATTACAAATTGGTCCATAAATTAAAGATCTGAATAAAATATGAGCGACATGTTTCGATTCTTGCTCCTTTCTATCACCATGACAAAACAAAAGTGAATTTGTGTAAACCCCAGGTTCTATACATCTTTATGTGGACCTTTTCATCAACTTAGACCTTTCAGTCAACATACATAGTAATCCAACAATTGACCTTGGAATGTGCCAATACTAGTAAATTTTTCCAGAAGTCTGAAACTCTTCTTGCAGTCCAAGAATTAAGTATTTATTATACAAAGCCTAAAGTGATGCCAATGGCAGGTTCTGGTCTAATGAAAGCACTAACAGTGCCTTCTCTTGCAAGGGAGTCAGCAATTTTATTACCTTCCAGGCTAGTGTGGCTATGAACCCATAGTAGTGTGACCAGAAATCTAGTCAGAAACAATTTGACAAGTATTGAGTATTGTATTTTGGCAGTTTACTACCAATGTGGTTGTTGCTCAGTGAGACTCAAGTTTCTAAGGCCGCTGGCAAATATTTCCATTGATTTATGTGCAGAGTTTCTTTTCTGATACTAAATATTATTCTATTTTACAGAAACTGGATAAACTACCTGAAAACCTCAGTTCGAGATTTCGTTTGTACCTTAATGTACTCCCTCTGATGGAAAAATATTTAATGTATGGACTCTTCATTGGAGGCGCCATATTCATCTTAGTTTCTATATACAAATTCTTTCAACTCAGGCATAGTGATATTGGTTTCGAAGACCCTTGGATTGAAGACGAACTGGTTCACAATATTGATAGGAAATTAAGTAGCTACATTCCGGAGAAAAGGAGTCTCGCAGATAAGGAAATAGAAGTATATATAGAAAATATGATACCTCTGAAAACAGAAAACCAGGAATATGTTTGATACTTTCATTTTGTTAGGAAATATTTAAGACAGTCTCTACGTTTCAGTTCGGATTACAAGAGTCAAGTAGTGCACAGTTATTGATCAATATGAGTATTGAGTATGAATATGGAAAAACCTGGCATGAACAGTTTCTAGCTTTTATTTATGTAGTGATAAATTACAGAATCTCAAATAATTCACTGGATATTATCAATTCAATCAAACATTTATGTTTCATTAGATTTATCGAACTTCAAACATGTAAGGTAGGATGAATCGAGAAAAATTTAGCAAATGTAGTTTTCATCTCCACAAATTGATTACTATTTTATTGAATGTTATTTTCAATGAATAATGGACAATGTTACTCATTGCTCATGAATTTCAGTTCGATATAATAGGTTTCGGAGAAAAGAGAATTTTATAGAGGTAAAAGAGTGTAAACTTTCAGGGCCGGATGTAACTGTGTTGAAGCTATTTTCTGGATGCAGGTTTTTATGTCAGACGTTTTGTCGATTACTGTGAAAGACTTTATCAAAGATGAAGAGGCAATGGTCGAAGTGCTCGGGTATAAAACATGATAATATACCTGTGCTATTTGGACAGATATATTACTGTATTGCTGACGCTATTTGAAATTTGTCATTAAAATACTGTTACCAATCATGCAATGCCAATTTCCTCTCTTTTTTAGATAAATTACGGTTCATTTTATCAAGCACCTGGATCTCTCCAAATGCGGAGACATTGAGGATCTTGATGTGTGCAAAACATGTGTGCCAGCACATCATGATGAAAAAGGAAAGCACTGAAAATTTTAATAACAACAAAAATATATTAATATTGTCTGCTGACAAAGGAAACGCCACTGTCGTGATAACATCAGAGAGTACAAGTAGAAAATCACCACTTTACTTGATATAGGGACGTATAGAAACTCAATCGGGACTGACTGGACCACTAGTAATTTGAGAAAAACTAAACATCTTGCTTGCTTCAAAAATCCTAAGCCTTTCCCCCATCCTAAGCCCTTTCCTCATCCTAAGCCCTTCCCTCACATCTACGAGTATACGACCTACTGAAAAGACACAAAGAGATTGTGCCACTAAGACCTATTGTGCAGCACACGCTACAGCCGCTCATGGTAAAAACAAAGTCATTCATTAGAGACTTCCAATTAAAAAGATGAAAGATTTTAGGTTAGGTCCCCGGAGACATACTAGTGAGCTTTGACATGGTCTCCTTATATACGATGGTCCCGGTCAGAGAAAGTATACTCAGAGGCAATAAGTGAAACATAACCGCCCTGATCGCTCATTATCTATAATCGACACACTTACAGACAACAAATAAATGGCACCGCAATGGGCAGCCCAATATACCCGAGGGTATACCGGATCCTGTTGTAGCTGTGAATCGGTCTACACTGAGAAGTATAAGTACTCGAGAAATTGTCGCGTGGGGCAGTAACGGAACATTCTTAGCGAGGCTACACAAGTTATCACATTTTAAGAGACCAAGGTGCTTGATAGAATTCAGAGCTACTACCCAAGACTATATACACAGTCAATAGAAGTTCAAAAACACGAGCAATTTCAATCGAAAAGAAGAGGAAATTATTATCCAAAAATTTGGCTACCTGCACTAAATAACATTCGTAAAAAGGAACGTTTGATTCGACCAAAAAAAAACGTAGCAACGCCCGCTAACAATGGTACAAAACTGGAGACTCCAACTTTGAAGGTGCTGCTGTGAGAAAAAGCCAAGCTCTTCAGCCGTTACCTCAGCGTCTTTCATAATGTTTACTGCAGTAGCAGACGAAATGTCAGACATAAAAACTTACCGAACAGGAACATCATACTCTAAAAATAATTTCGACATTGGAACAGAGCTATTTTTTCTGATAAAGACATCGTGGAGTACAAATTTTGATCAAAAAAGTTTTCAGATAGAAAATAACTACTACTACTATCATTATAGAGACGAGTCACTTCTAAAAACGTCTTATTTATTATAATTACATTTTATTTATTCAATGGCGCATTTATTTCTATGATTATGTTATAGATATTTAGAGAAATTTGAATTGTTCCAACAAATGTCTCGAATATTTATAAATATTAGCATTGTGGTTAGCTGTTCCATTTCGTTATCAAATTTTAACGCGTTTTAGCGTTAGGAAAGAACCTTTGTGATATTTTTTGGATAACATTATAATTATAGACGAACCTAATCACTGGTACATTGCTTCCTATAATTATTGGCTTTACAGGGTAGTCACTAGATTTGGGCGTTTGATAATGAATAAAAAAGACATTAGTTATGATCTTTTAAAAAACGTAGTTTTTATGATTGAAATAGAGAAATTAACAATATTTTGAGGGGTTTTGAAAGAAATTGTGATATGATTTATCAAATCGTCTGAAGATTTTGTATCGCAATATTCTCAATGTTAATTGTTTTTGGTATGGTCTCATATATCATTTCAAAGATTGTCTCGAAAAGGAGGTTTGTACAAAGTGTTTTTATGTAAATATATATGTATGAAAATTTATGAACACGTTTATCATTTATCACCTCCTGCAAAAAGTTTATTGAAGTATCCTGCTATTTCCTGAGAGGAATTAAGTAATACTAATAATAATGTTTGCTCATTAAAATACATAAGTATATGCCAAACAATGGTCATATAATAGTAATATGAGTAACTTTGAAAACAATAAATAATTGATTAATTTAAAACGTGGTAAATGAATGACCAAAAAACATTCCACAATAGTGGTCAGTGACGTATTCAGGATGTATTCCCGGGAGAACTTGGGGGTTATAAAGAATCTCCTTATTAAATGAGCAACACATGCGAGTCGAATGAAATGAAAACAGCTTTTTATCTATTCCCTGGGGAAAAGATACTGAACAGTGGAAATTTTTCTCAGTAAATTTGTCTGACATCTTTTATTTGAGCTCAATAAGATAGTGTGTAGGTGGATGTGTAAATTTTTTTGTATATAATTTTCAGTTTAAATTTTTCTACAACTTGAATTCCACTCCAACTCAGTATCCCATATGAAACAATAGATTCGATCAGAGAAAAATGAATAATTTTCGTATGTTTCATATTCAAAAAGTATCTAAAATATTTGAACTTTGTTAGAAATGTCTAACCACGTTTTCAATTTTCGCCTTCAAGATTTTCAGATTTCAAGCTTAGTTTAAAGAGGCCTGAGTTGGATAGGCTACTCTTATAATATGTGACAGAAAGGCAGTATGTCTGTTTGTGAGTCAACATAATCTTATTGAATTGTAATCACTCTGATAATATAGCAAAATGGCCACAAATCAGAAGATGTCAGATGTCATGTCAGCCTTACCAAGGAAACCGTCAACATGAATATAGTATATACTTACAGACCTAATGACGTATCCCATGAATCCAATGGTCAATTGTTCGATCACCTAAATCAACTATCGACCCTTGACAACATCATCGTTGCTGGTGAATTCAACTATCCCAATATCAATAAGATGAATGGAAATACTTTTTTGTCTAATTTCCAATAGGTTTATTTATGATCAAGAATTTTCACAAAATAAACAAGTCATCAGTAACACAGATTATCCCAATATCACTTGGCCCATTAATAATATACCTGACACAAATAGCGCCACGAGTAATTTCATGCATTTTGTTGCCAATTCAAACCTCTTCAACTTATCGCAGAACCAACTAGATTCCGAATCAACAACGAACCATCTGTTCCTGACCTCATTTTCACTAACGATGAAAATATTGTCACAGATCACAGAATCCTACCTCCTATTGGATTATCGGACCATGCAGTAATCTACACAATTATTCAACTCAACATTCACACGCCAAACAAGTACGGAATTCAAGTTCTCAAAATAATCGACTTCGATCAGTTATTCGAGGAACTTTCCACCATCGATTGGATAACCCTCTTGAACGCATGATATGACGTCGATATTCTCTGGAAAAAATTTTACTCGAACGTAACTGCCTCTGTTGACAAGAATTCCCGTAACAAAGTATGCAGGAAAAATCCTCTCAAATGGATAAATACCGAAATAATGTCACTCATACATCACAAAAAAAGATAATGGAAGAGATACAAAAGATCAAAAGCCCCAGAAGATTACCAAACTCATTGAAATTTCTCAAAACACCTAGTATCAACACTACGATCTTCGCGTCGTGAACTTGAGAAATCTATTGCAAAATCTGAAAACAATAAAAAACTGTATAAGTTCATACGAACTAACCTGAACATCAAAGTAAGCATTCCGCTCCTACGAAAACCTGATGGCTCCTTGTGTTCGACAGACATCGAACCAGCTGAAATTTCGGCAGACTTTTTCACAAGCTCCTTCACAATTGAGCCTCAAGATGACCAATTACCGGAAACTACAGCAGAACGACTGCGTGATAATCTGAACCACGGAAAAAATTAAAAATCA
>WOGR01000347.1:0-26967 GCA_015342045.1 Leptinotarsa lineolata | reverse complement strand
CCAAAGCGCCCGAAAGCACAACAATCGGCTGGAAAGGTTATGGCCTCGGTATTTTGGGATGTGCGTGGTGTAATATTCATCTAGTATCTTGAGAAGTTCGAGATGTATTAATGTTTGAATTCAACCGAGATATAGACAAATAAATATGTAATTTTCCAAAGCTAAAGTCAAAATTCAATCACAAAATGCACTCACCTAACCCTAGACATTCGAACACAAGTCGCTCCAACAGTTCGAGATAAAAGAATTCAATTCAATTCAACAATTCAAGAATAAATAAGATTCAATCCAGATTCCGATTCCGAGTTGAGATTCAGAATTATTTAGAGTTGCAGTTAGATAGCAATGTAGCTATAGATAGAGAAAGGGTACATTCAAGACCTATGATGAACCAATTGAATGGAGATCCAATTGGGCATTCCTAAAATGTGTGAAAAGTAGAAAGTTGTTGTTGTCCGAAAGTGCTCGATTGTCTCGGCGAAATGTGTAAGTTTGTAAAACTGTAATTTTAGTAATAGACTTATAAGGTTATATATTTTATATAACTGATACTCATGTGACTTGTCTCAGGCCTCATGTAACTGAACGAATTTGTATCCTCCTCGATTTGTGCAACAATGTAAACATATAATATAACTATATCCATTAAACAAAATAAAATGATAAAAATGTTTGCTATTCCTAACCAAGAGACACGTCCCACCTAATTAAGATCTGTGCTGTTCAACTTAGGTTAAGCTTAAAAAATGACCGCTTGAAATAACATCTATCCAACCATATATAGCAGTATCGTCATATCGTTATAGGAGGGTTTGAAGATCGAAATTGCGAGAAAACGACCCCATCTGGAGAAAAAGAAAGTGTTGCTTCATCAAAACAATGCACAGTGTCACAAATCAATGGAAACGATGGCAAAATTGCAAGAAATGGGCTTCGAATTGCTCCCGCTTATACCATATTCGCCATAATCGGCTCCCAGCGACTACTGACTGTTCGCAGACCTCAAAAAATTGATCACCGTTAAGAAATTTCGCTCGAATAAAGAGGTCGTTCTACAAAAGTGGTACTAAAATGTTGGAACGGCTCTGGAATGATTGTGTAGCTCTTGATGGAGATTACGTTGATGAATAAAGCCAAATTTGAACAAAAAAAGCGCTTTTTCTTTTTTATTTGTTTCTGTTTTTTCCGTTAACCAGCTTTGGCACCCCTACGAACGAAAAGCCTCAGAAGTCGAAACTTCTGCGAGCTAAGGACTAATGAGGTCTTATCTTTTAACGTGTGATTCCTAACACGGCACGTGACTTTCCATTCCAGGTGTTATTTCACGTTGCCGTAAGTACAAACTGAGAAAGCTTTTCACATACCTAGTGCTAAAAATTATTTCAATAGTCTGACTACAATTATTAGCGGAATTGAAAAGTGCTTTTATTATTTGTCTCAGGTAAATTAAAAATGATCTTTTCAAATTTTTATTCGCGAATTTTGTCTAAATTTCAATCCTACCGTAGAGATATTTCCGAAGAGATATGTGGCTAGTAGGATGAATGATAAATCGCAGTGATTTTCACTAAATTCGTTCATTTAGTAGCAATGGAAAATGGAAATCGTTTTCAGCCATTCAACAGATCCTGTCAAATTCGAATGAGAGTGATATGAGTTTGATAAAAATCGGGTTTTTCGGTACCAAACTCTAAATAATTTTATTGCAAGTTCCGAAAACAAAGGTGACACCTTCAGGTGACAGATTATCAATCAATTCGAAAAAAGAATTGCAACTAGCCTCAGTTTACTCCTGAAGCCTCCAACTGATTACTTTGAACATATGTTATAAAATAAAATATTCTGAAATATAAGGTCTCATTTGATGTCTGACGAACTTTACTCCTGCATTGTGTTCAAAAATGAAATATATTCACTAGTTGTATCTCAAGCTCGCTTAAGAAACTAATTGAATTTTTCTCAAAGGCCATTAACTTCACTCGCTCATCTCCGATGCAAATTCCTCTAATTAAAAATCCCATTTGAATTTGAGAACCATTAGCGTGGCGATGAAAAAACAGTAAAAACCAATACATCGACAAGGGAATAAATAAATTCCTTTTTCACACTATTTTCTATCTAAAAGCTTCGGCTGTCGCTTTCGTTTTCCTTTGTTTCGACTACTTTGATGAATTGGCGGAAATATAGTTGTAGATACCTATCTGAGTTTATTGTGATTGACCACGATTCTTCTCAGAAGTTAGCAATATCTTCGAGTTACTGACGGTTGAAAGGATTCCCTTAGTATCAAAGATAAAGGAGAAAAACTTTCTGTATGAAAAAGCACAAAACGCCAACTCAGGTTTTTTTATCATTTTTCCACGTGGAAATTGCATATGGATCTGATTTCATTTCACGTCCTGCATATCCTGCATTTCTGGTAATTGAGAAAAGTGCTGGTATTGGAGATAACTGGATGTTATTTCAATCAGTTATGATATTCCTTACGTTAAACAAGAGACCACAGAATTTACTCACTTTTCCTACCTAGAGACAAAGTAGACAAATGAAAAACATAGAGGAATATCATAGAAAATGAATTATATTGGAGGGAGATACATTCGTACAACAGTTTGAACATTTTAGAGCCCACCACGTGCACTGAGACTCGATGGTTGGGCTGATTTGTTTAACGGTATGTCAGTGTTGTCATTTTCGTTATTTTCGTACTGAATTTATTAGAGTTATAGCGGAACGGAATCCGTTCATTAGTTTATAGCTGTATTGAAGGTCTGGAGGTTATAGAGACAGAAAATCAAACACAACGAAAATAATTGTCAAAATTCTTATGTGTACCTATTTTTGAATAACCTGTACCCTTTATGCAAGTACGGTGCAGGGGAACAATTAAAAGTTTTTGCATTTTTTTCTATATTTATTTTCATTGTCAAAATGATGGCATTGTTATTTTTATTTAATTATCACTATTTAAAAAATTACTTTCAAAATGTATTTGTTAATAACAAATTGCTTATCGAATTATTAATGATTTAACCAAAAATGTTCTCGATCTTGATAAATAATGGCAAAAATAAATATGTAATTAATAAGTTTGTTTATATGCAATGATTTTCTTCAAAAGATTTTTTCATCAGATAATCAGATTTAAAAAATCTTATATACAATATTTTTGTATATAACAATTTTTTGGGTAATGAGAATTAAATTACATGTAGTTTTCATCATTCAGGACACAAATCAATTGGAATATTTTAAAAAAATTGTTCAATGTCTTCACAAATTCATGATACGAATAATGAAATTATTGGAGAGATTGTTCTTTACATACATATAGGTACGACATTCACATTTATCGAAACCTGAGATGTATGTGCAGGAAACATTTGACCCAATTGCGATATATCCTTCAATCGATTCTATAGTAAACCGATATGATTATATCTCTCAAAGAAACAAAAACAAACTAACGTCTCTGCAATTTCCTGTAAACTATCTGAAAATATGAACTCTTTCATGTTCAACGCCAACTCGACACCTCTGTGTCTGCATAATTTGAGTACTTTATCTGTTTACACCCACATGTCTAGTGTTTATTATTACAATCAATATATGTAAGGCCAGGACGGAGGCTATATGCTATGACAACTTTTAATGTAAACTTTCATATTCATCTCAGATAAATTGAATAAACAGAAAACAATTGACCAATACTCTCAGCAATACCTACCATTCAGTCTGTCTTGACCACAGTCTAAATAATTTCATATATAAATTGTATAATAATATAATTAATTCACCAGAATGAACTCCAGAAAAAATGATTCAATTTTTTACTTGAATGAATCGTTAAATTGTTCTGTTTTTCTCGTCAGTACGTCTAACAAAGAAATTCTACGATATTATGTGTTCAATAGACATTAAGATTAAAGTGTCACTTTTTCTATGGTCAAAATTTCAGCATTCTTGGTATTTCACAGCAGGTGGTGATGGTAAATTATATTTCGCAAACCTATTCAGTTTCGATTAAAATAGATAATAATAATTCGTTTCAATTGAAGACTTCACTGTTGACAATTGATGGTGAGTGAATGGGCTAGTGAAACTATTATTTTAAATTTTCATTGCTTTCATTTCTAACTTAAGAAAGTATAAATTAATTTTTTTTTAAAGGAGAGAAACTTTATTGTAATAGTAATGACGAACGCGACAATAAAATATTTCCATTTGGATATTTAACAATAAAACGTTCTTTTGGTAGAACAATGTGTGGTAAGTACGCAACTTCAGGAGATAGTGTCTAGCTATTAACGTAACGAGAACAAGAATACCCAGTGTCATCGCCCTTGATGCATATTCTGGTCTTGAAATCACACCTCTTTTGAATGTTATTTCAAGAGTCCTGACGTAATTCTGTTAGTATTCCCAAGATAACTTTATGTTTTCATTTATTAGGCTATGTTTAACTGGTTCTCTTCCAGAACCGTTTCATAAATCTACTCACCGCTCTCTTCCATCAGTCAGATCTCATTTCTGCGAAAATTCACTTAGAGCGAAAAGTTCATTTTTCAGCGTCTACCAAGTAAATATTTACCGAAATAATATGTATGGCAGTTATTCGTACTGTACTGTTGAAGAGAGAATTATGCGAATATCGTTCATTTTACGAGGTGGCAGATATAGATATGGCTACTTCAGTCTTCGTTGAACTTATAGGTGAACTGACAGAAAAACATACAAAAAGAATGAAAAGGAAAAAAGAGGATGAAAAAAAGGAAAGTTTGGGTCCCAAAAGCTCTATTAAAATCAATAAATACAAAAAATCAACTGTATAAGAAATATCAGGGGAACCCCGAAGATTACAGAGAAGAATTTAAAAATTACCGCAATCGTCTAAATCGTGTGATGGAAATTACGAAAATGAGCTATTATAAATCACAGATTGAAAAAAACAGAAAAAGCTGAAAACACCTTTGGAACACAATAAATAGTATAAAATGTAAGAAAAAAAAATCAATTATCAAAAAAATTATCACAGATAATGAGGTATTGATCGATGACCTGAAAATTGCAAATGCCTTCAATAAGCACTATGCGGAAGTGGAAAAAAAACTGGACTCATTAATTCAAAAACCGAGTACTAACCCAGTACCTAGAAAGTCTATATCACATTCAATGTTTCTTGCCCCTGTACAGACGGAAGAAATATGCCAGATTATAAATACATTGAAACCAAAGAAATCACCGGGAATTGACAAAATCAAATCAGAATGTCTCAAGGAAATTCAAAGAGAAATCGCTAAACTCAGGGCATATCTTATTAACAAAATAATGATTGCTGGTGTATTTTCCTCCATACCCAAAGTAGCCGTTATCAAACCACTTCATAAAAAAAGGAATAAATGTGTGATTGACAATTATAGACCCGTTTCACTGATATCTAATATCGCGAAAATTTTTGAAAAAGCTCTCGACAACAATTATATAAAGAAAAACAACTTGCTATCAGACAAACAGTTAGGGTTCAGGGAAGGCAAATCTACCCAAGATGATATAACCAGTTCAACATCCAAAATTTACAAAGCGATAGATAACGGAAAACCCAGTGTGTGGGAAGATATTGTAGTTCGAGGAACAATGTATAATATAGTAGAAAGTTATCTATACCAGAGGAAACAATTTGTACGAATTGAAAATGAATTCAGTTCAGATGGGTTAGTACAATTTGCTGTGCCACAAGGCACTGTCTTTGGGCCACTATTATTCCTGATATATCTCAATAATTTACTAACTTTGAATACTACAGGAACTATAATCAGCTTCGCTGATGGTACTGTGATAACGTATGAGGATGAAAATTGGAATGACTTGAAAGAAAAGGTGGAGAATGATATGCCAAAGATAATTGACTGGTTTAATCATCAACTATCAACAATAAACTCTGAAAAAACTAAATTTCTGACTTTTACAGCTTACTGAAATCATTTACTAAATTTCAGCACCCTGAATATACATAGCAATGAGTCGGTTATTGATATTTACAGAACAGATACCAATAAATATTTGAGTGTATTAATGGAAAGTCATATGAAATGGGATGTTCACATTGAGAAAAATACAAAAATCTTAAGATATATGCTGTTCAAATTCAAATATTTAAGGAAATTACTTGAAACTCGTCATTCGAAGATCATTTATTTCGCTCTAGTGGAATCTTGTATTCGACATGCCATATTGAGCTGAGGAGGGGTCGCTGCTATTCACCTGAAAAAGTTAGAAACAGTGCAGAAACGAATTCTGAAAATTATGTATGGAAAAGAACTCACCTTCTCTAGCAATTAATTTACCCTTTTCACAAGCAAGAATATGCGATGTAAGACAAACATTTCTCAAAAACATACTTAATCATATACACAAAAATAAATATCTATTGAATGATATCGACCACGTACATTTTCCTATAAAAAAAAAGAATATCATGTTAAAACATCTCTGAGCAGTACAAAAATCGGACAACGAAATATAACGTACCTCATTCCAAAACTTTTTAAATTTTCTGCCCACTGAACAAAAAATGAATTCAATAAATATAAATTTATGTCAAATGTTGAAAAAAATAATCAGAAACTACGTTCTTAACTTGAATCGAGATCTGGTTCGCTCTCTCATTGACTAACTGACCTTCTGAATCTTATGTTATTATTAAATCTTTATATGGATCGATATAGTTTGTCAATTCTAATATTTCACAAATTGTTTGTGTACTGTTTTTGTTTATTGTTAACTTTATCGTAGTCATATATAAAACGAGAGTGAAAATGTTAAGAATCAATATAAGAATTAGCAAAGTGGGATCAATTCAAACCATTGTATATCATGAAAAAATATTGTAAATTTGATTGCGCAAACCCCACGCGCAACCTTAGTTTCAGTGGGAATTCCATGTTTATTTGCATCTCAATAACAAATAATTGTTAATGTTGATTATGTAGTAACATTTTTTGTCAAATAAACTTATTATTATTATTATTTATACACTTGATTTATAATAATATATTCTTATCACGAATAAGCTATAGATTTCTATGGCTCCTGTGATTATCTTGTTAATAAAATATCTCCGTTGTCATTGTTCGTCCATACTTGTTTACTGTTAAATTTATCTTCATTTAGATATATAACATACCTTTCTTTTTAAAAATTAATCATTCATTTTGTATCCTTTAGTCTAAGTTTAATATTAAATTTTTTTTCATAGCCATGTTTGAATGTAAAATCAATTCTGCACATCAGATATCCATTGCGCAACTGAAGAATTCCCACGCACAACATCCGTTTTTTATAGGATTCTCCATGTTTGTTTTGTAATGCATTGTTTATATGTTACTGCCTTGGGCTGTTGTATATTCATAAATGAACATTTTTATTATTATTTTCGATAGTACTCTATTTTATTATATCAGTGTATGCGACAATAAAATATATTATTAAAAAAAAAATAAGTAATCAGTATTGATCATATTCATTTAAGATATTTTAAACTCTTCATCAATTGCGATTATACCGAAAGTTGGCAACTGATTTTTTATTTTAAATGGAATACCCTGTACATTTTTAGATTTTCAAATCAAGAAAAACTGAGGTCAACAACCCGGCTTCAGATCAAGTGAGTTGAGATCACAAACTCTGCCTATCAAAATCGTGTCTTCAGCACCTTGATCTATCGTATTCAAATGATGGGTATAAAGGGCCCACGAAAAATATGGTGCTCATATGATGATTCGAGACCACTGAAAGAAACAGCTTGTATAATGTCGAACGGAAATGAGAAAGTGCCATTATACTCAATTCAATTTGGATTGGGTACCTCTTCTTCGAAAGGAAGCTGTACTGGAAAAATTCAAAAAAGAAAAAATTCTCAAAATGTAGAGCACTTTGCTTGCGAAGATTGTAATTAATTACGATATGAAATTTCCCGTGCATGGAATACTATCATCCCTCAATGGTGTACTTCGCAGTTTCGAAATAAGACGCCTTTTTCATCGGCACATTTTCTGACAGTATGTAAGATATTAACTTGAATAACTGGCGCAAATTTAATAATTTGTCCTTGTTATTTAATTCCAGAAAGTTCTTTGATTTCAAGTGACTAAAACCTTAAATTGCAGAATTAAATTTCACAGAGCAGGTGAGCAAACACGTGTGTTCAAACGATGATTCTTCCAAACCAATGAATTGGAATGGCTGCCGTAAAAGATATTCCAGAAGATGGTCCACAGGTACCATTCCAGAGCTGAACATTCCGGTCTTGATGAATACTGGTTACCTGGGAGTATCAGGAGAGCATCTCTTGGTTGTTGGGTGCAGTTAGTATCCCAATCTATGGAAAGGCACCTCCTATAGCTTCAGGATAGACTCCCCAATCGCACATTTATGTTGCAAAGGTAGTCGACTACTGACCGCTCATTCAGGATCTCATTACATTAAGGAAAATGTCCTGGTCTAAATCTGTTAACCTTGGAATGCATAATTTTTCAGGCCGTGGCATCAGAACACATAGTCTGTGGTTGCCCTGCTACGAACTGGATGAGGTTTTCAGTGAGAACCACCCTTGCTAACTGGCTTAGTTCGGAAGTTGGATTTATTTGGTTGACTTTGAATTGGTGTGAGCCACAATTAACAATAAATCTTCTAGGGGGTACTCACTTTGTACCTACCCTTATCTACCTACCTCTTATCTTTGGATAATTTTAGTTTCGAATCTCTTGATATTATGTTGGTGAATTCAAACTCGATCCGGTATTTACGATTTGTTAATTTTGTGTGTGTTTTTTTGTTCTCGTCAATACGGGCTTTTGAAGGCCTCTTGGTTTCACCGAAAGAGGACTTGCCGCACTCAGATGGTGTCTGCTAAATACATTTCTTGTAGTCGTTATTCGCGTGTAGGTTTTGTTCTCATGAGACTGCTGCGGAAAGTATTCCCAGACCTATTGATGTATGTCACACCCAATTGTTGTCCTGTGACGTGGAGGAAGGGTAGCATTTGTTGTGCTGTTCTTCCTTGCGAGGCTCTGTTTTTTCTGGTCAAAATCTGTTCTGTTGGCTTTTTGGAGTAAACATTTTGGTGTGGAGTCTTTCCTTCATATAACAGAGATGAATGTAAATAGAAACAATCAATGAAACACAAGACAGAGATAATTTTATCAAAGTTACGAGTATGTTGGTGAATGAGGCAAAATTTTCAAAAAAAAAAGGAATATATAATCGGCATAGTTGTCATTACTGAGCTTTGGAAAACTCTGTGCTGTTTGGGAAAGAAGGTTTCCGAATTGATGGAACTTCAACCTCTTTTGCGAATTGACGAATTGATAGTGACGACTATCATTATCACTGATAAAATACATGTTTATAATCAATATAAACATTCGCGATAGGTTCCTCTTTTAGGAAACTCGCAAAAAATTATTTATACTAATGCCAACTATTATATTGCTCAACATCCAATTGATGTTGCCGATACATTTTGAATACAAACCGTATCATTTCTCCTAACTAATAGAATGCAAATTTTGTTCAACGTGGTATTTTGGCCGAGTATTTACTTAGAGTTTTGAATTATTCATCTCGCATTATACATTCACGAAAATATAGGATGAATATTCATCACGTCCAGATATGTATTCATACGAGTTGTTAAGTGACATGCAGTGAGATTCACCTTTTTTTTGTTTTGGCTTTTTCTCGGTGGCCGGCGAACGTCAAAGATATAAGAAGTATTCAGTTTTCGACGTTCTGATTTTCGTTATTTTGAAGCAAACACTCATGTATTATGTAACTGAATACGATGGTATAGAGAATGTTTTCGTATGTTTTTTCTGGGAGATTGACACGTTCGTTGCATGAGATGCGAGGGAATCAAACTGTCAGAAGGGATTGGTACATTATTTTGATTAACTTTGATTTTGACTGAGTTTGAAAAAAAAATATACTGGAGGAAATATTGTGCTTATACGGTTGGCAGAAAATTAAACTACAAATATAACTACAATATACTACAATATAACTACAAATAGTATGAAATTTATCGATTTCTTGATAGACAGGAATTAAAATGAATAACTGAAAATAACAAATATATTAAGCGAGAAAACCCTGAAATGAAATAACAATGAAATGAAATATAAATGAAAAAAACTGAAAATCGCACAATTAAACAAAAAAAGAAAATAAAAATTAAAAGGTTTCAAGCGAAGTTACTTAACGGCGTTTCGATTGTTGGTAGTCTCAATTGTCTTCGGGCAATGACTGGACTAATTCCTCCGAGAGATAACTATTTATAGGTCATTCGAGTGCTTTTACCTATCCCCTCTTTCCTCTCTCAGCTTCACAGGTTTAGCAGGAGCTGACCGTTTGGCGGAAGTTGGCCGTTTTTCGCTTGATTCTGTGTTTCCATATGTTGTGTATCTCTATGCTAGCTTGGCTGAATACGTTGTAGACAACATATATGCGGCTTCTTTAAATTTGCTCCTGAACCAGTGTTTCTACCTGTGGATGATCTCAACTTGGGACCACTTGATGTTATATTGATGAGTCCAAACATACTCTGCTATTCCCAATTTGCTAAGAGGCCATTGAAAGTCCGCATTGCCGAGCACAAGAAACACACACAGCGGGAAGAAACCAGCAAATTGAAAATAGCAGAGCGTGTTTCAATATAACATCAAGTGGTTCCAAGCTGAAATCATCCACAGGGAAGAACACTGGTTCAGGATAAAATTCAAAGAAGCTGCATATATGTTCTCCAACAACGTACTCAGCCAAGCTAGCGTAGAGATACGCAACATATGGAACCCATAATCGAGCGAAAAACGGCCAACTCCCGCCAAACGGTCAATTTTCAATTTTTTTGCTTGGATTTTATCTCATTGTGATTACATTTCAGGTTATTCTGCTTAATATAATTGTTATTTTCAGGTATTCATTTAAATTTTCAGTTGTAACAGTTTTTTCAGGGATTTCAAATCATTTTATAACATTAGACAATGGAAATCCTAACTAATGAAATTAACCATGAAACATTGTCAATCACCTTCAAACAGACATTTATCACAGTGTTAATTACAATGCCGCAAGCGATAAGATCGAATCTTTCACAACGGAGCCGTAATACAATGAGATTGAGGAATATTAAAAATAAATTCACTGCAGATGAAGAAATCACAAGAGAGGAGCTCTCTGTTCAGTGTTGTCAACTCTACTGTTTCTGCAGTAGATCTCATGTTTCCATTTTCGAGCAACTGTTCTACTATTTGAGGGTTAAAATCTATAATTACCAAGTATGTATATGTATGTATTTGTAGCATAGATTCTCTGTTATTTTTCTGTATCAACCTGAGCATGAGAGTGACCTGGCAACAGTGGCTGTATTAGTATGGCTCGACTTCACCTTTGAACTACACAATATAATAATTAATATTACTCAACATAATATTCAATAATTCTAAATCGACACGAAATGAGAATTCCTTGATTTCTTTTTTAATGTTGATGATATTTTTACATTCCTCATTGTTTTTGGTGAGTCAATAAAAAATCTGCATTCATTGTAAAAATTTTTGGTGGTACTAAAAACTGTTTGTTTCGATTTCCTCCATAAATTTGATCAACTTTCTGTGATTCAAAGAACGTTATATACGAGTATTTGTGAACTATGGCTATGACACTTGTCATTCCATTTGGATTTCAGGACAGCGGCTGCTGACGCACATCTTCACCGGCAGCAGGAAGTTGCATATCTTGATGGGAATCTAGAGATGATTTAGAATTGGGGGAAGTAACCAGGTTCAATTCAGGCATCGGTTTTCTCCAAAAAGATAAATATGTCCGAGCCGGATATAATAATGTCAGGACAGATAATTCCGCTTCCTGCTTCGATAAGTTTGTTGGGAATTAAAATGGACAGCAATGTGTCTTGGCACAATCATGTCCCTGGAACTGCAAAGGTTGCTTCTCACAAGTTTGGAACACTTTTCCGAACCAGAAAACTGTACACACTTCAGCAACTTTTGATGCTTTGTATAGCTCAGATCAGACCTTCTTTGGAGTATTGTTCCCATGTATGGAGCTCCTTCCCCAAGCAATCTCTTAAGCTGCTGAATTCCATCCAAAAAAAACCATCCACCTGATTGGGGATACGAACCTCACTTGCACCCTTGGAGATTTTGTCTCTTTTTCATAGATACTTTCACGGGAGGTGTTCAAGTAACTTGGCACCAAGAGCTGTACATATCAGAAATAGTCGACGGACTGTGGTTGCTCATCGTTCTGAGGTTCAACTCAGTACACCTCGAACTTCACCGTTTGAGGACTTTTTCATTTGGAGAACTGCGTTTATGTGGAGTAAACTTCCTGAGAACGATTTTTCAAATGAATTTAATCTCAAGCGATTCAAATTCAACGTGAATGGCTACTATCACACAGGCACCGCTCTTAGAACGCCTTAACGATTTGCCTGTAGTGTGTGTTTTGTCCTTGAAAAAATATAAAGTGTTCGCATCGTTGAAATTCCAAAGTTTGAAAATTTAATCAGATTTAGATCAGTTCACTTTGATATACGAGTAGTCATTCTATACGAAGAGCTCTTTTTTTGTTATATAAAAAATCTAGAATCCTCGGTGGCATTATGTCTTGCATTATGCATTATTTAGTCAAAATGAAAGCTTCCGAAATATAAGTGCCTTGTTAAACTGTTGGAAGGATATATGTGTCTTCATGACCATTAAATTTCAAGTTATTTTCAATAACAAAGCTAAGTAGTTTAGCGATATTATAGATATTGTGGAATAGTTTGATGTACTTGTAACTGATGAAGCTATACCGTGTAACGAAACGCGTTTGAAATGAAATTTCTATAATCATTATCATAATATTGATAATTCGACTTTACGTGTTTTGTGTACAGTTTATTATTGTGTTTTCTTGTGTGGTTTAAATGCGTCGACAACGAGGTCATTGACTTTGTTTATCATTTTTTCTGGTTCACATTTTTGAGTATAGCCCTATAGCTTTCATAAATTTTATAATTTTATCCAGATTTTCATTATGATATTTTAGACATTCCTTCAGAGAATTTGGTATTTCGAATCGTTGTCTAGCTTCATCATATTGAACACAGTTTAGCAAGATATGTTTCACTGTTAGCCTCTGCCTACATTGTTGGCGTATTGGCTGTCGTTCTCCTGAGAGCATTAATATGTTTGTTAAGTTGGTATGACCTATTCTCAAGCGTGTGATCACAGTTTGTTCTCTTCGTATCTTTGGAATAGAATGCCTCCAGGGTGTGATATTTGGCTTCACCTCTTTCAATTTTGTATCTGTTCCCTCCCATTCAGTTTGCGATAAACCAATAATTTGTTGTTGAAAATAACGTTTTAAGTCTTCCGGTCGAATTACAAACATCAGGTGTTTCGGTAGCTCGTTTGGCTGCCTGATCTGCTAGTTCATTACCCGAGAGTCCATGCAAATTCAATGTGTTTTCCATTCCTATTCGTCCACTGTATGGATGTACTAGTAGATCTTTATTAAATGAGTTTTCAAGTGCATGTAGTGAGCGTCCCAATCGCGAGTAGAAGGAACAGAGCATATATCTCTTGGTTCATAGACGAATCAAAAACATTAGTTCTGGGGCAGCTGTATACACTGGCAGACATAGGAAAGAAATATCAATTTGCCTACTTCAGCTTCCATTCATCGGAAGAATGTCGTGTTTCGTGTGCTGTAATATTATTTTAGGGATTTAAAAATACCGGCAAGCTCCAGTAGAAAATACAAATGTAAAGTAGTAACTGAGGAGACTAATTTGAACGAATATAAGATGAAACAATGTAGTGTGTTGTTAAAATACGGCTACATTTGTTCTCTATATGGATAATGCATTTTTTGACGCGATGGAAGAAATTGCTTCGTGTGCTATGTGTATGTTTTTTTGATTGTATCATAAAGCAGAGAGATGAAAGATAGGTGTCATGTAAGGGAACCATATTTAGGATCGCCTAAGATGTTGGAGCAGGAATTGTAGAAAAAATGAACACTTGAGCTATCGTTCGACAATTAGTCTTTATTAATGTTACGCCCTCTATTTTGTATTGAGGTTTCGAAAAAAAGATAATAAACTTGAAAACCGGTTGAATATAATATTGACTGTACTTGTTTGTCGTATTTCGACATTGTTGATAATTGTTGGTTTTGAGTGAGTTAATACCTGATTGCGAAAGCATCTGTAAAGTGTTTGTACTTTCCAATGGATAAAAGAAAACAACTGTTTTTTCAAGAAAAAATTGTTGTTGTCATGTTACCCAATCAAAGTTTCTCCAGAAAAATTATTGGATCACTAAACTATTTAACCAAAATTCATAATGACGGAAAATAAGCCCGGTAGGCGAATCCCTTTTGAAATTTTCTCATGGAAAGGCCGCATTTTTCTCGATCGAGCCAACCGTAGTCAGAACATGAACGTACGTATAGTATCGTCTGACTGCTTCAGTCGGTAAATCAGCGTGACACTAAACCGCATCCTTACATGTATCCGAACACGTAAATCCGATATAATATACAACCGGAGCTAGATCTGATATCAATACGGCGGCGGGAGACGCCACCAAATATTGATTCGAGGGCAGGGGGTGCACCGTCCCCGTTGAAGGTGACGTACACAATCGGCTCTTGCTATTCATAATACGATGGGAACAAGGGAGAGGTGGAAAAATATAAGCCTGCTGGGGGCCAAGGTAACGATGTGGTTTACTAGATGACATCGATTACTGTTGTCTATTTCAGGGTGTTTTAATGTAAGAGGTTCAAAGTGAGTGGATCTATTTCAGCCTCTAACTGCACACTAATCAAAATTTGACGAAATGAGTATTGTCCGTGGCAGCTTAATCATCCTATGAACAGGGATAATACGCACTATCCTGCGGCAGTCCAGAACTCTCCATATATTGATTCAGACCAGATCAACCTGCAAGTAGACCTGTTAGACAAAGTAGTTCAATCCTGATTAATCTAACAATTGTCTGCTAACGTATAATTCCATAATAGAAGGCTCTAAATTCGCAGAAATCTTATTTCATTGAAACGGAAACATTGATTTCAAGGTTGTTATTCTACATATTTTATCATAATTTTTCTCCATCTGGTTGGTATAATTCCCGTGCGCCACTTCAAGAGACAGATTGAGGCAAAAACTTCAGTCATTTCTTAGAATTCAGTGCCTACTATTTTGGAATTATAGTATAGTGGATTTAGAAGTCTGTATGAATGCCAAATCTGTAAGATTTATATAGAAGTCCATTTTTGCAGTTCAGGTGTTGGTAGTTTAGCAAAACCTGAAGCGATACCAAGGACATGTTCCAGTGCGATAAAATCGCCTTCTGCACCCACCTCCGCAAGGAATTCAGCATTTTTTAGGCCAATTCAGCCAGGGGCCCAATCCAGAGACAATTTGTTAAGCACTTGAGGAAATTCTTTCTGGCAGTTCAATACCAACTTGAACGTTGCTCGGTGAGAATCAAATGCGTCCAGAGCCGTTTGCTTGTCCGACATGCCTTAACTTCGAGTGTTGATCTGTATACCGTGCATAAGTATGTACAAATGGTAATATAAAATCGGTTTTTGCCATTTATAAATAATGAAGAGATGGAATAATATAAGTCTGCTAGAGCAAAGTAACGATATAATTCACCGTATAATATCAAATACTGTTCGATGTTTCGGGGCGTTGTCTATTTCATTTGAATCTAGACCAGTATCTCTCAACCTTTTTTGTGCCATGCCCCATATTAGCTTTTCTAAAATTCTCATGCCTCCCTATGTAACATACATAACTTGAAACATATATAAAGTATATTTATTAAACAAATAATTATTCAAAAAGTAATACAAATTATGAATCATCAGAAAAAAATTAATTGGCGCTCCGGGGCGACTTGATTGATTCCAGAGGCGCATTTGCTTTTTCAGCTGCAGGAAAACCTGGAAAAACCTGTATCACCACATAATCTGAAGATCTTGATCAGCCAATGTCCCCTTTTTCATAAAACAAAATGTAGCAAAATGTAGGGTGTCTCCAGAGGCTCCAATGAATTTAAAACATCACCAGGAAATTTTGTGACATGACTAGCGTCAAACTTAAGCCAGACCGTTTCATCCTTGACCAAAGCGTAATAATGACTCAACGCCAGACCCACAGTGAACAATAACTGCATGAAGATTATAATAGTAGTCTGCTAGATTGAAGTGTGAATCAATGTCTAAGCTTCGTAAGATTTTTGTGCTTCTGTACGAGATTGAGTCATGATGGAAGATTACCAGTGTTATTATGAGATGTACTGGTGCCTCATCTATACTTGTTGCCTTATAGTTAGTTTTGCGCAAATTTGGCAATACAATGGATCATCATCCGTTGAAAGTTCTATTTTCAGATGATTCAACAACAAGTTTTGCACGGACTGGTTATCAGCCATAGTAGGAAACGCCGCTAGTTGAAGTTTCAGAAAGTCACATACGTTTTTGATAACTCTTGAACATGTACCACAAACTAAATTAGTGAGTATTTTCCGGTAAACGATCAACGAACACAAGACGAGATAAACTGTACGGAATCATTCAATCCAGAGCGGTCAGGAGTGTTGAACCTACTATTTTCCTGTTCACGAAGATTATTCAACAAGAACCCCAAGAATTCGGATCAATCCTCTTGTTACCCTGAAGAGTATCTAGTGGACTTCAAAGACTCTAGGAAATCGGTTGGTGGAAAAGATGATACATTTTTACGAAACTGCAGCGGCATGAACAGGTGTTTGAGCTTGGTGAATAAGAAGGAAACATTCTCGTTCATCGAACACGTCGTTTTTAAAATTCTTCGTCATGAACAACACTTGTAAAATGATATTCATGTAGCAAGTGTTTCTCAAATTATCTAAACCAAGTGACACCCAGTTGATATTTTGGTCTTGTCAATCGAAATTATACCAAATAATTATCTACCGTAATTATTCAAGAATTTGCTTTCTTCGTTAAATTTGGCACCAAAGTCTTCTGCATCTAATTGTTGAAAATTTCATCGTATTCCTTCCTGTTTTGTGTTATATAGAATATTCAGGATAGGATGAAGCGTGGCTTTGCAACTGACCGCGTTGGGAAACCTTGTATATCTTTGATATTCGAGGATTGAGTCTTCTGCCGATTTCATAGATGGCGTCTTCCTAGGGGGAGATGTCATAATATTTACTTCCAGGCTCATCCTTCTTGGAACAGTTGAGTGGTTCAGCGTAGCACCACTGATGAGATAGCGCTGTCTGTTGTTGGATCACAAGTTCATCTAGGACAATATTCAGTCGGATCATGTATAATTCACAAAGCTTTATTTTTATACTCGTTCGAAATAATTATTGCGTTGTTCAGTAAAATATAATCGAATAATTTGTTGACATGTTTGCACTCCAAAACTTGAATTGTCGAAAATAATTGTCCGGTTTCTACGCTGCTTCCTGAATAACAGTAATAATGTCAAGAGTATGTATTTCAAAGAATGTTATGTATTCTGCAGGTTTTTAGGTCTGACGTTTCGTCTACTACTGCGGTAGACGTGATGTTCGCAGTGTCCGAGTTGGTGCTTGAGTTGTTGTTTCCGTTGTTTCGAATGCAGTAACTACGATGCTGGTATTTGACTCGGGTTTTATATTATATTTTGTGGGCCCGACTTGTTTCCTCTCAATTGGGTTGTGTGCCTTTAAGGACAGGTAGTCAGATTTTATTAATGTTCATTGCCTCTTCTTTTCAATTGAAATTCTCTATTGGCCCTCTATATACTCTTGAATAGCTATTTTGAGTTTTAAAACTTATTAATACGGTTTATTATATGATTTTAACTATAAATTGAACACATATTTGGGCCCTTCTCTTGACACTACGTGTTGCTTCAACACAATTCTTTTATTTATAAATGCAATAAAGATTTTCAGTTCATCTACATCATAATGTTTTATTTTGTACACCTCATTTTTCAGAAATCCCCAAAAATCGAAATCTAGAGGTGCCACGTATGGTGAATGAAGAGGCCACTTGACAGGGCCATTTGTAGCAATCCATCTGTTTCCAAAACAGTCTCGCAATTTTTTTTACGCCACTGAAAATATGTGCTTGTGCTCCATCCTGCTGAAAATAGATCATCCGACGAGCCTCCAGGTCAAGATCATCGGAAAACTCTGGCAATACTCTTATTAATAAATTAATGTATCGTGGGCCGGTTAAAAAACCATGGTAGAAAAATGGAGCGCTAGTTCTGCCTCTAAATAGAGCACACCAAACATTAATACTAAATCGTCTTTGCGGATGGACTAGAAATGGATTATATCTACTCCAATAATGAACTTTTTTTTATTATACATCCCACGATTTGAAAAATCAGCCTCATCGCTCCATATAATATTTCTATAGAAGTTTGGATCTTGTCTGCATTTTTTCATAAACCACCGACAAAACCCCAATCGTCTCTCAGGATCACCAGGTTTCAATGTTTGCACTTGTCTTAGCTTATGAGGAGAAATCTCATGTTCCTCCAGAATTCGTTGAATAACAGACAGTGGAAGCTATTTCTCTAGATAAATCTCTGATGAAATTATTTAGATTTACTTCAAAGTAAGCTAAAACGTCAATTTTTGTGTCTTCAGATATTACAAAACATTTTCAGTTCTCCTCTTTTCAAAAACTTTTGCACTGTTCGAACTGCTGTAGTGTTGGAGTGCTCTTACGCTATTTTTCTGGCAAACCAAGTAGGATTTGAACAAATCACATTTTTCTTAATGGGAAAACGGCACTTTAAAAAATATTCGAACAGTAATTTACTGTTACAATAGTTTATGTCATTGTCATGATATACTTGAGAAAATTTGAAAAATTGTATTTCAACAATATTCTAAGGCAACTTGATTACTCATAATAATTCTCTTCTATCTATCCAAACACTTTTTTTTTCCAACCGCATTAATATGATGCTCTAGAATTTTTTGATCTGTATACAAACAGCTTCAATGTTATCATTATAGCAGACATATTTTGATTCATAAAATAAATACGGCTGTTAATAACAAAATATTGTCACTCGTATAAGCATCAAAATCATGAGGTTTTATTTGCCGAGACAAAGAAAATTTTTGTACTATAGTGCAATCAATAAATATTTCCACATAAGACGCTCATTTTCAACTTCAGGAAGAAAGATTATATGAGCTTCATTGTTGAGAATGTTATTACGAATCTAAATGCGTAAAATATTTTGAAAACGCGATTGTCATTTTTTTTTGTTTTCGACATCGAGAACGCCATTGAAAATGCTACTAGTTTGCCCATTTAACTCAATTCGTAGCATCAATAGTGTATACATAGTGTCTATGATTGTTATAAAAATCCAACAGGCAAGTACGTTATATTCTTTTGTCATGTGAAACGTGGTTTATATACTAATTTTGTGTATGTATATTATTATTATGATTATTTAATCTCACAAAAGTAACAATTGGCTTATGGTAGTTATAATATATGTACATACACAAAATAATCAATATAAGATTCTATCAATAAATAACCTTTCCTTACATTATCATATTGATATACATAAAATTCAAGTAATAACCGAAGAATTATTTTCAGAATGACTACGATAAAATTGCTCTTCGAAATAACCTTTTTTATTCAAAGTAAACTTCTCATATATTTGAACTAACAATATATCTAACCAACAGGAACTCGATTATACGAGACTGAATATCCACCGTCTTTTGAATTTGCCGTCATTTTCGTGCTTCTGTGGAATGATAGTCAATTTCACCTATGTTGAAATACACTCTCTCAGATTCCTTTTTCTTTCGACATTTTCATCGACCTACAACTTGCTGCTTCTCCACTTATTCCGGCAATTTTGCTCCTTCTACCATGGTCAAGACGACTTAGTGTCGACAATGCCGGTCCAGAGAATCGTAAAATGTATCGACCGGACTCCATACGCTCCCCGTTATTGTTATTCTTTCCAACTTTTGTTCAATTTAAATCCAATACGCTATAAATATCGGGTGTTGCATGAACCGAATGTGCATTGGATAGGATTAAACAATAACCGTATGGCAGCAAGTTGAAATTTATGAACGTTACCATTCGTTTTTCACTTGTCTAGATAAATATTGGAGATGTATTGTGTTATGGCGGGGCTGTATATTGTTTTGTGGGAATTTTCACCGATGGGGCTGTTTATGGTCAAGACGCGTTCGGGAAAATGGAACGAACGTACCAGCACGAAAGTGAAGTGAGATCGATACGTTTTGGGATGATTTTGAACATGAATGAATGCGTGTGATCACAATATACTTTGATTGGTGTAAATAATATCATGGTTTGTTCATTATTCATACATTTGCCCCATGTAGCGATTGATTTCTCCAGTCGTATCTCATCTTTAGTTCCATCAGTGAACATCATCATCTATTTCTCTAGCTTTGGTCTTTTAGCAGTTTTTTTTTTCAATTGAATGGCCTTCTATCCAGTCTTTGGGGTCATACTTGGACATTTCTCCAGAGATAGCTGACATTTGGTTCAGAGAGGAAACCCTTACTTTTTTTACTTTAATTTAGAGACCAGGGACTTTCAGTCTAGTGTGGAAGTTATACCCCGCTAAACCTCTTCTTCCCCATCGATTCCTATTTCATCAAAGCAGCTCTACTTCACTGTTACGCTTATTGCTATTTTCTGTACCTTGAAGTTTCGTAGGCACATTTCTAATCACTTTCTCTTGAAACGAGTGATCCATTAGTTTCTTTTTTCGAGAAATATCTTAGTTTTTCTCGGCAAATATTGACGTTTCCCATCCCACCTCTTGCAAACGTAGTGATCTGTGGAGTTTTTCCGTAATATGGATCTTCTGCAGAGTAAACTTTGAAACAAATACTTTCTGAAGCAGTCGTATTCTGAAATAATGTTAACATATCCATAGGTCTTTCATGTCTATTGGTTTATCCTGGATACCAGTTGAAACTCCATCTCCCGTATTTTCCATTCATCCACCTGGATTATCACCATTCCATAAGGTCTGTGCTTGAGATGGATCTGTCTACTTCTACTTACTTTTCTTCTTTTATGTATCAAGAGATCGATGAGCGTTATCCGGTTATCACTCCCATTGCTTCTATTCAGCAACTGGGAATGAGCAACACTTATCAGTTCTCTTCTTTTTGATGCAAGCGGTCCTATAATTTTTGACTTCAATCCGGATGAGGTCCGTTGTTATTCTCTATGCCTTTAATATTACTGTGTTCCAACCAAATCCCAGTATATTTGATGCTTTTGTTTACGTATTCAGTATTTATCTGACTTTGAACTGATTTTAATTCCTTTTTTTTCTGGATTTGTTTCTGTTGAAGCATTTTTTTACCACACTCTTCCATTGCTTCTCTCTTCATGTCGGTTTTTGGTATTCAAAAATGTTTTTCCACCTCTTCTTTTCCTCTTTTCTTTTTAAGTAATTCAGAATTTATCGTTTTGTACACAGGAGCTATGCATCTCTACTAAGTCAATAATCCATGTAGATGGTTTGAATCTGGTTGAGTGTGTCCGAAATCTCTTGCTCAACTTTATTCTTCTTATCTTCCAGGATTTACATTGGGATCGTATGTCTTCGCTGGTTGCCTGCAATAGTTTGTGCATGTCCTTTGTTGGATGTTTCTTACACCGTATGACATAGACTTATGTCATACGGTTTCATCCCTGTTTCATCAAATATGCTTACAAAGAAACTTTTTGAAATGTTGAGAACATGATCTTCCATTCCATTCGATACAGAAATACTCTATAAAACTCAAAATTATTATCTGAGAATATATAGTAAGGCAATAAAAATTCAAATAACACAGGGACCTCTCTCTAATTTCTATGACCGTTGCTTCTTATTTGAGCGCATTTAGCCAGGCCCCTTTTGTCCATAGTAAAGAGAAGCTTTGTCCGGGGGCGCAGCGTTCTTGCTAGAAGCAATGCTGCCACACTAAATTCTTCATTCGCTTTTTTTTTAACAAAAACACTTTTCCTTTTACTAGTCGCCTCCTTCTTGGGAGGCCTTCGTATTAAAATAACACAATTACAAATGTTCATATATTTTATAGAAGTGTCGAATTCGTCGACATCCAGCTTGGTTACTGGCGTAGGAGGCCGCCAGTCCTCTCATATTTCACTTCTTCATTCATTCAAACATTACTATATTATAGACTACACCTGATTTTTTTTTGTCGGAGACAGGGATAATTTCAATAGAAAAAAGACGCAATGAACAATAATGAAAATTTAGCTACCTGTCTTTGATTGTACACAAACAAGGACAGTCAAGAGAAACCAAGCCACGATCACCTATGGAAACCAGAGACAAATTCCAGCATGGTAGTTTCTTCGTTGGGAACACCAACTCCAGCACTTCGACCGTTACCTCACCTCCTTTAATAATGTATATCGCAGTGGAAGATGAAACGTCAGGAGTAAAAATTTGCAGACTATGGCCAAAAAACCCTGAAAATAGCTTTGACATATATTGAGAGATTTTTTTAACTTCCGGTTTTTCCGGAAATGACACCAACATTTGATTTTCAAATGAAAAACACGGGGTTTATAAATGTTGTAAAATTTTTGAAATATACATCATTTTCTGTATCCAATGATACCTCATAGTTTATTTTTAATTCTAGAGAACACATGTATTTTCGAATTTTAGTGAAAGTAAATTTTAAGGGGGCTATGAAACCAAAAAATGACCTTTGATATTTCGATAAATTGTTAGTGTTAGTTACTAAATACAGTATTGTTGATTTGATTGATGATATTATTCTTTGCCCTCCAGATTGAAAAATGAACAAAGCGTTTTGACACTGAAATGTCAAAAATAGTTTTCCAAGAATTCAGAAAGTTATGTAGAATTAACATTCACATTGTTGTGAATCTGATTGATGATATTTTTCATTGCTCTTCAGTATTCGGTATTGAAAAATCTTCCAATACGTCAAAAAGTGCTTCTTCGTGAGCTTATTCAGTTTTCGAATTTTCGGAAAAGTACCTAACAAACAGCTTACGGCTGTTTTAAAATGGGTTGTAAATAATTGAAAACTCTTTTCCCATTACATTCGTCACATCCATGTCAAGAAAGGGGTACTTTTCCATAATTTCTATAGAATATAAACGCGAAAACTCATGAAATGATGTGACGGTTAGTTTCTTGATATATGTTCTTGAAAACCACATTTTTCACAACCTTCATTTCGTAAAGTAATAAGGCTTTTAGGTCAAGTATGCGACAAAAAAAGGCAACCATAAGAAGTTTCCATTTTATCTATGAAAGATTGAACCCAGTCTATTTTTTACTCACCCAGATGAGTGCCTCACATTCCCATAAAATATAACAAGCTGTTTCTGTCTCTTTGTTCTGTTGCCTTCGGCTGAAGTCTCTGTTTTACAAACTTATTTTGTACAGAGTGGGACAAATTGAACACTTTTGAAGGGAAACTTCTGTCTTTAACCTAGATAAATGAAAACTGATGAATGTGTCTGGGGGTCAAATTTTATAAAAAACTCATATATCTCTTACTCCTATTAAACTAATTAACTCGCCCAAAAAACGTTCAAAAAAGGTGTCGTCTGTGTATAGGAGAAGCTGGGAAACATTTCGAACACCTTCTATAAAGAATTATATTTAATTTTTGTTCTCAATCATTATTATTATTTCATTCTGATAGTATGTGGGCATACTTGAAGACTGGCTTTTTATCAAATTCTCTAAATGAATATTCGTTCAGGCCAGTCTCAACTCATACAAAGTAGGTTTATGGACTGACACCTATCAGAAAACAACTACTACCCTGGCTAATACCTCGAAAGGCGTTGGATTATATCCAAAAGATGTCAGTGCAGGATTTTTCACAGAACTAATTTCTGCATATGCTGTTGGCGATACAACTTCCAGAATCGATTTCTAATCATTGAAACACACTTACAGACCGATTTCGGGCTGTTTGGCCACTCGTCAGTGCAAGTTAGTGTCTATCATTAACCTAAAGTCGATGATTTCCGATAATTAAAAATCGAATTCCTTTCAGAGTATCATTTCTCGAACTAGGTGGAAGCGAACGTCCAACATCGCCCCATCTGCCTATCGATGTACTAACCCAGTGTCTATCCACATGGCCCAAGACCTCGTATAAGGACAAAAAACTTTCATTCCTATAGTACAGGCAGATGGGGCGATGTTGTTGGACGTTCGCTTCTTTCAGTTCGAGAAATGATACTCTGAAAGGAATTCGATTTTTGATTATCGGAAATCATCGCCTTCAGGTTGATGATAGGCACTACATTGCACTGACGAGTGGCCAAAACCAGTGGCCGAAACCGGTCTGCAAATATGTTTCAATAATTGAAAAATCGATTCTGGAAGTTGTATCGCCAACAGCATATGTAAGAATTACTTCTGTGAAGAATCCTGCACTGACACCTGTCGAATATAATCCAACGCCCTTCGTGGTATTAGCCAGGGGAGTAGTTGTTTTCTGATAGGTGTTAGTCCATAAACCTACTGTATAGGTGAGTTGAGACTGGCTTGAACGAATTGTTCATTTATATAATTTAATTGTGATATGATCAATTGTCTGAATTTTACTGAATGGTAAATTGATTATAATTTGGCGACAAAACTCAGACAATGAAGCTAATCAAGAGAGTTTCTATACTGCTTGTAGAAATAATGCACAGGAAATAAAAACATGAAAGAATGACTAGTCATAAGAAATGACTAGGCATATGAAATGGTATCATGTACGGGGTTATTACCCTTGGTATCAATAGAATGAAAAGTCTGGTAATAACACATTCTTACTGTTTTTGAGATCTCCAAATCCACGAAACGAAAATCATCTCCACACATTCGAATTCTTCAATTATCTACCTATTTTCCATCTCTGTAGCAATGCAGATAAAAATAACGCATTGTTACATTTTTTTCATCAGTTTTGTTTCATTTTGATTCAATTCGCATTTTCACAAACGTAAAGCTAGATAAATACCAGAGTTCTCCTTCACGTCAAAGTAAATTCCTTAAGTATTATTGAGTTAAATCCCAGTAAATGAATAAAAGATGAAAAAGAAAGAAGAACTAAGCCAAGAGACAGGAAAATTCTATTAGAGTTCGGGAAGTTTTAAAAAGACCAATTACGGAAAGTACCTCGTATCCGGATAATTTATCGAATTTGATACCTGCCTTGAAATTTTCATTGATGCATGTGCGACTTAATGATGAATGTAAGCGTAGTCGTTAAAAATGGGTATTAAGGGGCCAAATGTGTCTAAGATGATTGAGTATTATACAAACACAATTTCTGGGATTTTGCTATATCGGATTTAGAGTGACGTCATTTTATTGCCCATATTATTTTCAGCAAACCCTTTCATTTGATACCCATATCAAGGGACTGCCTAAAAATGATAGTTATTTACGCCACTTTGAACGGTCTGCCACATTAGATGAAGTCAATTTATTCTTCGAATTCTCAAATCTTTTATTTGACACTCATAATATACAGGGTGTTTCAAATTCGATCCTCACCATTGTCGGAATCTATGAAACTATGAGAAATACAAAGAAAATAAGTTGCAGTTCCATATTGCCACTTCTTCCTTGCTACGTAATTATTATTTTAAAATACGGTAAATTAACATCAAAAATAGACGTGTTTCAGGATTATTCCTTGAAATGACCTGTTTAGTTAAAAATGAATTTGTTCCATACTTTACGGACACAGTGTATGGTATATCAGTGGACAGGTAAAAAACTAAAAAGCTTTTTACCCAAAATAATTTCATCATAGCTACTTACTTCTTTTACACCAATTGATAGTTAACAAGTCTATTCCATATCATTATTTGAAACATCTTAAGAGAAAACTTAATATTGCAAATACTGAGCACATTTTTTGTGAATATTATGACGATATTATCATCCGCTGTAGTCTACAATGGAAAAGATTTATTCGTTATGATATATTATAACCTCATAAATTCCTGGACAAAATGGATATCGAGAATTTTTTTGGTTATATCTATTTCTGCCAGGATGGATGTAGCAGACAGTGATTGATCATCTGCCATTCCAATCTTTGTTGTTGACGCTTGGAGATAATTCAATATTCGACAGAGGAAAGGAGTGCATCTCAGCTCAAAGTGTTATTGGTTATGATAAGGAATGAATGATGAAATCGAGTGAGTTATAGCGTTTTTATGATGAGAAATGAGGTTGAGTTGGGTGCTCCAAAACTTAATTCCAACATGTAATTAGTAAAAGCCTAGTTTGAAAACTGTATTGTATTTTATAAGAGAACACTAAGTAATCGACCAATAAATGAACACATTTATACACTGGGTTTTCCAATTGATTATATCGTCCTCATCTTGACTATAAAAAAACTTTTTTGTACAACTGCCATTAAAAGTGGCATTTTCATTGTTTGTCAAGAGTATTAAAATATGTTGTTTAGAAAGTAGCGTATTGAAAATATTTTTGACACTAGTTTTGATAGTATTTTTAACACGATTTTTTCGACCAAATAGCAATAACCAAAACATAATTATTCAATTTTCAAGAAAGTTTTTTTATGAATAATAGATATTAGATACAATTGAACTCTGTTGCAAATGTATTATATACAATAATTACATTATTATTATTATTTATGAACATTAATATGGAAAGTACAGTTAGAACAACTGCTGATATTGATACTTTGCGATGTTGAAGAGTCTTGTAATATATTTGAACTAGCTGCGTTGACAATTTCATAGGCATTAACATTTAATTGTTGAAGTGAAAAGGACGATACTCTATCGCTGGAGCTAGCTGTTGGG
>WOGR01000346.1:0-26975 GCA_015342045.1 Leptinotarsa lineolata | reverse complement strand
TTGAGTTCCTCAAGGAAATTTATAGATGATATAATATAGATTTGTTTCATGAAGAAACCGTATGAAACACCTTTTTTGGAATCGATCAAGAAAATTCACATTCGTTAGACTGTTTGAAAGCAGCCAGCAAGTCATTGATGAATAAACAAGGAATAAGATTAGAAAAATGTATCATTGGAACATACTTACTTAAGAATGTAAACCTATTCGACATCAGATTGAATCAAAGTCTCAATAAAATCTTTGAGGATATTTCAAATTCCTTCACAAAACAACCCCAATCTCCCTATTACCCGTACTATGACGTGCGAGTACACGAAAACCCGGATTGAATTCATATTCAAATTATTCCCGCAGTTTAACAAAAACCATCCCGATTCGCAGCTGTTACCGACCATTTGTGAGGACTTCCGTGTCCTTAGAGTTTGTGTAAAGATTTTCAGCACGAACGGAAGAATACCTTGTATTTTCCCCGAACGAAAGACGAATTCAATTTCCTAAAAGCTTTCTGAATAGGGGAGGTTGGCAGATTGTATGAGAGGAATAACAATTTCTCACGACATTACCCAGAACCTAATAGAATGAGATGGGTTTGTGGATGAAATTCGTCCGGTTCTTCCAAATTTCGAATTATAACAATTGAACAATTCTAAAAGCCTGGAGTGTATATGAAGAGTATATCATTTTGACATTTGCTCGTGCTCATCTGGTCTATTCCATGTATTCCTTGGGTTTCGTCATCAAATCGTAGCATCTTCAGCTGATGAGGTCGCTTATGGTTACAGTCATGAAAAACTATCGATCTTATTATTTTTCATGAATGTCATCAATTTATGATTATGAAGGTACTGAAGTCCTACTTATGAGTTTTCTTCGGAGAGAAATTCGCACCTCCACTGACGATCCTGTTGTATAAGCTAACTCACATCAAATTATTAATTTCAAAAATTTTTTGTGACTCTTGAAAATTTTGTCACCCAATAGAGAGTCTACAAATTTTTTCAGTTTCACACTCGTAGACCAGTATGTGTCTATATGTTACATTTTGGTTCTTCAAAATGTTAAATGTGTCATGCTCAGCTTATTGAGGCATGAATCATTGTTTCCTGGACATTGCTGGGATTTCTACACTTCAGTTTGAAACACAAAGATTCGTAACGACCAAACGAGTAATTATGAAATGAATTTCTGCAAGATTCCGTCCCATGTCCATTTCTATACCAGGAATTTCTGGCCAACGTGTTCTCGAGATAACTGTTCCGTATTCATTCTTCGATGTTTTGTGATTTCAACTTCGAAATTGATTATGAATTCATTGATTCGTTAGTTGATGGAAATCAATAACACTATCTAAGATAATGATGAATCGATGTCAAAATGATAATACTAGTTTACAGCCAATTTACGTTTTTGGTCCTCAAGTGGGAAAATGATAGTAAAAATTTCCTAACACGTAAGATTTTCGAATTATAATTTTTTTCACAAAAATTTAATGAACACGGCATTACAAATTTGCTTTTCCCTTAAATTGAGGAAATTGTTTGAAATCTGGCAACACAGCGGCTCTGTCCAATATTCAAATCTGCTTCCGCTGTATATGAGAATTGTAACGCCGCTTCTTGAACTTCCGATACTTGAAGTTTCCAGAAAATACCAGAAATACGGAACCACTATACAAGTAGCAGGTTGACAATAGGATCATCAATATTCGTTTAACGCGTGAGTTAGTATCAGAGAAGCGAGGTGAACAAATACGGGAATATTAAGAGTACTATATTAGTGCTAACTATGTGAATAAAATAAGTTGACTTCTGTAAACATATTTGAACTCGACGTACGGAACAGTACAAAAATGTCCAAAGTACAGAAACGTGGCTGCGTTAATCCCACAGATGGTTTCTGCTATATATGTGGTCAGCCAGCCAATTTATCAAATGACCAAAGCAGCTTACCATTAGTATTTTGGATTTGTTGTTGGTCATCAAGATCGGGATTGGGCTCCTCACGTATGTTGCCAAACCTGTGCAGCAAATCTAAGTAACTGGTTGAATGGCAAACGCTCTTCATTGCCTTTTGCATTTCCAATGATTTGACGAGAAACAACAAATCATTACAACGACTGTTACTTTTGCATGACAAACGCGTCTGGTTTTTCAAGAAAGACCAAACACAAAATTGTATATTCCGATATTCCTTCTGCAATAAGGCCGTTTTTTTATAGAGAAGGTTTACCAGTTCCAACACCATTATATTAATCGCACTTTTTTTTCTCATTTGTTAGCTACTGTCAATAAATGAAAAAAAAATAATTAATTAGTTTTTGTGATGCTTTGTTTTGGAACCTTTGGTATATTAATGAATCTTACTGGAGTTTAATCCCAACAGCAAATCGCTATTTTTAACACCTCGACATGTGTTTCCATCACCAAGTGACCATCTTCGAGAGAAAGAATAAAGTAACTTTTAGATACGAATGTTGTCTAATTTATAACTTGGATACCTATAAATGTCACTTACCTGCGTAACAGTGTTGCCAATCTTCTGATAACTAAAATATTATTTTAACAGGTTATATAGCGAACTATTTGGATTTGGCCCACTATCGTTATTCATGATATTGTTATATTTACTTATTTCTAAGCTCTCATAGGCATCTAGATGCCTGTTGTTAACTTCTTTAACTAATCTTAGTAAACAAAAGTCTATAGAATGGTTTTGTTTCAACATATGATGGGCGACTGCTGATTTTTCTGTTCTTTCATATTTCTGGTGTGCTAAGTATTCTTTATATCTAATTTTGATAGAATTTCTAGTCTGTCTATAATATTTTGCATCGCAGTTCTTACATTTGATTGTGTCAATTCCGGACTTTTCCGAATTTTCGAATTTTTTCTTCGGATTTCCTAGCAAACTCTATAGTGTATTACTTGTTTTGAATACCATCTTCATACTCAGTTTCTAAAAATCTTCAGAAAGTTCTCCGTATATTGGTGGTATGGAACTGAAATATATTTATTCTGGTTTTCGCTGTTTCTGAAAGTTGATATTTCGTTCATTTTCAACTTATCGAATTTTCACGAATAAAATGTTTATTCTAGACGCGTTTCGCTAACACCGTAGCTCAACCAGTGGTAATAGTACAAATACTGGTCTACAATTCTAATTTCTCTCATTGAAATTCTTTTATTTTATTTTGAAAATTGTTTGGAGTTATTTCTATACCTAATAACTTTTGGGCATGATCCGCATTTCTGTTTGTTGACACCTGATTTGTTATCATTGTCTATGTGTCCTTGGTTATGTGTCACACTCAACAGATAAAGGGATAACAGATCAAATATTCAAAAATTAGGATGCGGATCGTGCCCAAAAGTTTATATAGGAAGGACAGAAAATTTCAAAACGAGGATCTCCGAACATGAAAAAAAGTTTGAACTGAAGAAGACCAAATCCACCCAGGCGTGCCACCTTTCGGAGAATAATCACGGTTTCAACATTACCTACGGCATACTCCATACAGAAAATAGAGGATATACACTGAGTTTGCTGGAGTCTCTGGAAATCAATGATGGCAAACATTCAAATTCCTTTTCGAACGACCAACCAATCACCATTGTTGAATATTTCCTCTAAATGCCAATAACCAACTGAGTGATGTAACTACTTCTGTTATATACAAAAATTGTAGACCAGTGTGTATACTATCACTACCGATGGAGATACGGTGTTAGCGAAACGCGTCTAGAGTAACAATTCTATAAGTGAAAATTGCTTAATCTCATCATGGTTCTTCCACGGAAGCTCGTCATCTTCCCTGAGGATACGATGTACTCGATCTTCCAGCAGCATATCGCGGTCGATGTCATCGTCAACCTTAAGCTGGAACTGACGTTCCATCGTGTCGGCAAAGGCCAACGGTTTGTCGGCGGGGAAGTAGCACAATCTGCGCTCTCCGTGAATGAGTGAGAAAGCAGTCTTCTTCGCCTGGAGTCCACGGGTGATCCGCTAAGTCTGATCATCCCCAGGCTCGATGGTTTCCAAAAGCTACTCCCACCATCCGTTCCGGTGATCAATGATGGCCTGCTTGACTTGACTGGTCATTCTATTTCCCGCAGTTTTGTCCCAGGGAAAAGGGTTTGCTGATAAAACCTATTTAGGTGGTTTTTCTCTCGAATCGAGGCTTTGATTCGAGAGGAAAACTCATTGTAGCTCTTCAGCGGACACTTCTCTCCCTAGAGGTGGCCGCTCGTAACGCAATATTCACCGAAAGCTTGAAGCGCTCTACTGCCGCGTCGAGTTCATCGGCAAAGCGGAATGCCTCAGGGAAGACATGAATCTCTCCGAGCTGAGTTGCGAAGGTATACCAATCCGTCGATGATCTCATGCGCTACTCAGGAGAAGGAAGTTCATCACCCAGTACCAGGATAACTGGATTATGATCAGAGTCCAGTTCTGACAGAACGTAGAGTTCGCTGGTCAGAGAGACGTTTCTGAGAAGCGCAATGTCCAGCACATCAGGCCTAGCCTGCCCAAAATAGTTCGTAGGCTCATCCGGTCCCAGCACTAGATATTCATGCCTGTCGGCATGCGCATGGAGCGTTTGGCCGTTACGATTGGTGAATCTGCTGCATAGTCTGTGCTTGGCGTTGAAGTCATCAGCAGCAATTGTCGGAATATTGCTATGCATCAGCAGCTCATCCAGCGATTCAAGGAGTAGACGAATTTGCGGAGGGTTGTAGACCGAGATTAGTCTGTGACAACACCTGCTCAGTCGAATTTTGACACCCACAGCCTCAGTTCCGTGTAATCGAGCACTGTCAATACCGTATTGAACATACTGAAAGGATAATTTGGCAAAAATGCCAACTCCTCCTTCACCGCGTCCAACACGTTCCCTATGAAAGCATCTCACGTCGGCTCGAAGCCCCTAGCTTCGAGTTCCTCACGTATATCCTCGGCACCCAGATGCTCTGGCACGCCCCTGAAAACGGCACGGACTTGCTGCTCTTCAGGGAGCGAATAAGTATGGTGAGGGATTTTATCCTTCACCAAGAGCTTTGACAGCCGACAATAGTCGTCGGAAGTTTCAAGTTGCACCTTGATGCTGTCATGTAATTTGACAGCTTTGGAGAACATAACATTTTCCTCTGCTATCAATTTAATCAACGGACAACAATGGGCGGTACTTTGGCTTTCACAACCGATGGATGAGTATTCTGCTTTAGAGGGGCAGGGGGGTTAGGCTCAAGGTCCTGAACGGAATTGATAGTATTTTCGGAAATGCCTGAGAAACTTTCATTTGATGTATTGGTTTTCATTTCATCGTTGTTGGGGTTAACCACAGGTATGGCCACTTCGCGGGCTCGACTTCTAGTCACCGGACGAGTCGAGATTTCTGAGTCAGAATAAAAGGCCTTGGCTTCATTCCTGACATCGTCGAGGACGGCCTCCCTTTTAAACTTTTTAAAAGCCTTCTTGGGCTTCTCTTTCAAGATCCAGTCGCCTACTTCGCGGTTGGATACGTCGATTAACGGGGGGAATTCTTCGCTGATGCGCCGTTTTTTTGGCAGAGAGGAGGAGGAGGAGACGACACTCTCATAGTCACCGAATTCTATCAACAGTGGAGAGTTACAATCAAGCGAAGCATTAGCCACTCCCTGTTTCCGGGCTATCAGAAACTGGCAATGCACTGTCGTGCAAATCTGCCTGGTTTAGTCAGCAGGAGATCAGTTGGCATACATTTTGTTCCGTCCAGCCAGACCGCGAAGCAGTTCCTCCATACTGCTTGACAAATTAAAGCACGGGTTCGAACCAGAAGAAAGCGTGAGCAAAATAAACGCACAGAAATGATATTTAAGAGGGTACTCACCGGGAACGTGGAACCTCGCTCACCACAACAGGACGCACACACTCTACAGAGCAGAATTACCTCTGGGAATTGGCTGATCATCAACCAGAAACACTATTTTTTGATTCAAGTTTGACGGAGCGCAAAATTGTAGACTTCAATATTTGACAGTTAGCGTCACATTCCTCGTTACTAAAGATGTTGTTCGTTCGCATCTTCATGTAAGTCAGGTGTGACTAAAGATGTTTTCACTGGAAATTGAATTTATTCGAACGGAATTGACGAATTGGAAGGAAGATCGGTATTCCATGAATATGAACTAAATGACAAAATGACCTACTGTTGATAACGGTCACCGCAATTGACTTGATCTGTAATTCATTTATAAGTAAGTAGTTTCGTACCAGTACACAGGAACAGAGGAATTCAATTTTTCAGAAGTATTATTGGTGTTCCTATTTTCTATGTTGATTAATGAGGTGGTGGTCCAGAAGGGTTATGTAAATTTTGAATTCATGAGGATAATGACCTGCGTCTTTCAAATTGGGTACTGTTTAGATAGATTTGTAATGATTGACATAGATAGGGATTTTTTGTGAAGTCTAATTGTTTATTTTGTCGACAGTTTCATCTACAGGTAACACTATGCTCTAGAACATGGTCAGTGACAACTTCTTTCATGTAAAATTTCGATATCAGGGTAGTACCGCACCTATTGAACTTTCTAAATTATGTACCACTCGACCTTCCTCGGTGACGACCATTTTGCATGGAGTCGGGTGTTGGTAAGCTGTTTAAGAGATATCGCGACAGATTACATTATTACAATTTTCTATGATATTCGAAAAATACAGCCCATACTACTCGCTGATAACATAGCTTTCAATAGGTGAAATAATTTTTGAAAAACTTTTTTCTATATTGTATTACTTCAAATAATCGATGGAAATAGTAAAATCAACAAGAATTTCGTAATTCAAATGAAAGGGGGTATATTTTCAGGAGAAATTAGTTTTTGTGATAAAAGTTTTTTGACTTGCCCAAACGGAACACCCATTCTGATAAACACAATTTAATTATTCGCACGTGTTGTTGAATGATATATCCATCCATGGTGATTTGGCAAAACAGACTGAATAAATGACAACCAATTCGACAGATGTAGCTTCAGCAAGATGGCCGTTATCAATTGTCAAAGTTCGGAAGTCTGTGTTGGGAGACCCTATATATGAAAGACTAACGATATGACATTACACTTACATGGAACACTATCATCCTCAATGGCGAAGTTTAAAGTTTTGAAATAAGACTCTTGTCTTGTTACCTGCTCAGCACTTTTCTGGATGATGTTATGAGATGCATTACTCATTTCATTCATGATATTACGTCTTCATGTCACGGATGAGACAAATCTACTCATGTTACGATAACAGTACGCAAAGACATTCATATCAGATCCAAGCATATCCATAAGAATCTTGTTTGATTTGAGACGGTTATAATTTTGGAAGTATCAACAGTATTCAAACAATGTATGTTAGCATGCCAATTTTTATTAACTGTGATACTGTTACCACCATAATTTCAAAATTTTTTTCATATTTTTACGAAAATCGAATACATCAATATTATATTGAAGTTTATTTCCGTCAATCTTCTTTCTTATGATGTTTCTTTGCTACTTCATTTCATACGCAGCGATGTATTTCACATTTAAATGAATTGTCATTTCATGGTGTTTGTTTACCATTTTCATCCCCAAATACTGGAATCGATATCTACATTTTCATTCTAGTCTAGTAACCGTATCCGTTCAATAGGATTTCGCTTAATACATTTCCCAAACCATAAGTTTCCTGTAACTTTATATAAATAGTGAATTTGTATACGGATTTCGTATTCAAATATTTACCATAAATTCTCAATAGCGTCAAGGTAGTTATCCTTTCAAAAATATCGCAATATAACTCTGCAGCAAGAATGGCGTCAGATGGAAAACAAATTCAGACAAAAAATGTGTAGCTGTCAGGCATTCATGCCATGCTATGCATTGCAGGTTAACAAAAAACATCCGGAGTTTCAAGTTATTTATGCACCGGGACTATTCTGAAAATCTAACTGCATTCTGAACAATGCCATATCACTGTTGAGAGTTCAAAGTGGATTTTACATAGGAGTGGATGAAATTCATATGAGAGAAATGTAATATTTTTGTAGCTAACGCAGAAATCGTGATTGCGTTACTGCGACAATTTCTTTTGTGGGGTATTTTTTATACTCCAGCCGAATTTAAGTTCATTTCCAAATCAGAGACCCTCAACGAAATTAGTACCTATTATAAATCATTAAACGTAACAATGTGAAGAAGTAGGTACCTATCTTTTATCTAAGATCTTTTTTAAGGAAAAAACACAAGTACTACAGGATAAACCTTAAGGTGCTCAAAAAGCGGTGCTTGTACGAAAGTACTGATTCACATTGGACTTGAATCGCTGGAAATCAAATCCATCGGGAAAAGCGTTCTCAAGAAGTTTATTTCACATGAACGCAGTTCACCAAATGGAATAATTTTTGAACAGCGAAGTTGAAGGTGTACTGAGTTGAATGTCAAAAAGATGAGCAGCCACAGTCCGTCGCGTATTTTTGATATGCACCGCTCTTGTTGGAATCAAATGTGCCGAGTCCCTTGAACACTTCCCGGAAAATTATCTATAAAAAAGAGACAAATCTCTAACCTCTCTTCGATGTTCCAGATTATCAAGGTTGCAAGTTATGTTAGCGTCTCCAATCAGGCGAATGGATCTTTTCTGGATAGAATCCAGCAGCTTCAGGGTATGTTTAGGGGCGGAGCTCCATACATGAGAACAATACTGCAAAGAAGGTCTGATCTGAGCTTTATAAAGCATTGAAAGTTGATAAGGTGTGTACAGTTTTCTGGTTCGAAATAGTGTTCCAAGCTTTCGAGAAGCAGCGTTTGCAATTCCAGCAACATGATTGTGCCAAGACATATTGGTGTCCATTTCAACTGACATTATTATATTCGGTTCAGAGACATTTATCTTTCTGGGAAAAACCTGCCTGGGTTTTCGTGGCATTGAATTGAACCTGGTTACTTTCACCCCAATTCGAAATTACTTCTAGATCCTCATTAATGTATGCAACCTCCTGCTGCCGGTGTAAATGTGCATCCGCAGCCGATGTCCTGATATCCAAATGGAATGACGAGACAAGTGTGCTGTCATCAGCAAAGCAATATATTGGATTCTTGGTTTTTTCCAATAAGTCGTTGATATAAAATAAAAAGAGGGTTGGAGACATTATGGATCCCTGGGGAACACCAGCGTTGATGGTAAATGTATTCGAGAGACAAGCCATAGCATCGAAGTTTGGCCAGCAAACCCTCATGCCACACACGGTCAAATGCCTTAGAAATATCTAGCGCAACAGCTCTTGACTCTCCATGATTCTCAACTGCGTTATTCCAAATATGGGTGACATACGATAGAAGGTCGCCTGATGTTGATCTTTGTTTCCAAAAGTCATATTGATGGTCGCTCAAGATGTTAAAGCCTTGTCTTGCCTTTTTACATGCTCCCTGTAGCACCATCGCCGCGACTCCTCTTGGATAATGACTTACTATTTCAATCTTCTTGAATCACTGTGCCTATTGATGAAAACCGAATGGAAATCCGTTTCGTTGTTTTTGAGTTTATCGCGTTCATATAGAAAGACAGACTCGGCGGGGGAATTTGTATTCAATAGGTAGTGATTATTCAGGGTAGCCAAACAAAATAGAGCCGTTATCATGAACTGCGTCAAATTTTAAGGAAAACAATAGGTCCGTTCCTTCCATTTTTGATTAACTATCTACTGTCAATTTCAGAGACATTTATCTTTCTGGGAAAAACCGATGCCTAGGTCAATTTCGATTCTTTCACTACCATCCCTATAATTTTCGAGTGGCAAGAGGTATTACTGAAAATTAAAATTTATAGAAGAAACTGAATCTTTAGAAGTTTGCGTCAAAAAGTAGTTGACGAGTGCCAAAAATGTCTTTGAATATGTAAGAACGTTTTGAACAAATTTTTCATTATTGTACGAATGCGAGTCGTCATCAATAAGTGGTAAATAAGCACCTAAACAATTTCAAATTCAGAAATGTAATTATTTACAAATTTTTCAAATTTTAGGATTCTTACTTGACCCCTATGCCAGTTAAAAAATTTGGGGTTATTGTCAACTTTGCTTGGGGATGGAGATAGTTAGAAATACTTCAAAAAAATGTCTCCATGTTTGTTTGTAATGGAAAACTCAAAAACTACTCAAAAGATTTTCATGATCTCACCATTCCGTTTATAAATTTTAGTTAGGAGATAGCGAAGGTGGTAAGATACCAAAGGTGGTAAGATACCAAAAATAATGAAATTAAAATTTTCAAATATTTTAAACACAGCAATAATTGGTTGTAAGAAGAAAAACATTTTGTTTTGAATAATGAGAGTTATAATTCATACAGGACATGTAATCGAAAATTCCAAAGAGCACGACAATTTTTATTTCTAGGGGAATAATTCTGATATGATAATCATACCCAAAACTTCACCCCCTGCAGTCAGCAACTACCCCATATTTTTTTTCAATAGCATGGGGGGTCGAGTGATACATCATTTGGTCTTGTGACTCTCTATTAACTTTGTAATTTGTTTTGAAATTGGTTCATTCGTTATTGAGAAATTGAATGTTCATCGTTTTATCTAAGAAAAAACAGAAAATTCGCTGTCGTTCATTTTAATGAGGAAATCACTAACAAATAATGTCAGTGGAAACAAAATGAACGGATAAATTGTTCAAAATGACCTCCACCAAGTTCCATAAAATTTACAGTCTACTCTAGAAAGCGTTCCGTACATTATTCAAGATGTCCGGAGTCAGCAATCGGCATTTCCGAACAATTCTCTGTCGCAGGTCTTCTCGATTGGCAGGCTTAGTAGAGTACACTTTCGACTTAAGGGGTCCCCACAGAGATCAGGTGGGTGATCTAGCTGGCCACTCCACTGGACCCCTTCTGCCGATCTAACGCACTGGAAAACGTTCGTCCAAAAAATGTCTCACTCGAATATCAAAATGTGGGAGTGCACCATCCTGCTGGAATGTTATTTTATTTTTTGATAAACTGTCGTCATTTCATAAAATTTGTGTAATCATAGGATCTACACAGTCTTGTAATAGATTTAAGTATATGTCTCCATTGAGATTACCTTCAGTGAAGAATGTTTCAACAATATGATTACCAAGAATGCCGGCCCCAGACATTCAATTTTTGTGAAGTTTGTTTGTTTGTTTGTTTCCACTACCAAATGAGGATTCACATCGCTCCAGTAACGACAATTATGTCTATTCACTTCACCATTCAACATGACAGAACTTTCATCTGAAAAACATGTATTGTATAATAGCTTTGGGTTATTGGTCAATTTTTCGCTGAACACCTCACAAAACTGTAGTCGACGATGAGGATCATCTTCGTTTAATTCCTTAACTGGCCTTATTTTGAAAGGATGGAATTTGTAGGCTTTCAAAATCCGAAAAACACTAGTAGCTGATACACCAGACGCTCTACCTACTTGTCTGACAGATTGTCAATTATCCATTTGTACATGCCCTAAAAGTGCAACTTCAATTCCGTCATTTCTGACAGCACGGGATACTTCATGTTTTCTGTTGTGAACAGAACCTAAAGTTCGAAACTTACCCATTAATTGTTTAACGTATTGATGGCTCACGTTGTGGTCTGGATGATTCGTATTATAAATTCTTGCAGCAGCTTTAGCACATTCATTAGTTCGATAATATGTTGCAACAGTTTGTATTCTTTCTTCAGTAAAATAAACCATGTTGGAACACAGTGAACAAGGATGACTGAATAATAATTCGCGAAGAAGTGACAGTGGACACTATCTACTTTTTGTTCTGCGACAACTAGATTCAACAAAAACTACCAAAGCAGTAAAACTAACACTGTCGTCTATTTCGAAACGTTTACTACTAATTAAATAAATTCTACAAATCTAGAAGACCTACGACAGAGAATTGTTCGGGAATGCCGATTTCTGACTCCAGAAATCTTCAATAATGTAAGGAATGTTTTCAAAAGTAGACTGTATTATTGTATGGAACTAGATGGAGGTCATTTTAAATAGGAACAATTCATCAGTTGATTGTGTTGCCATTGATATTATATTTTGTTGATTTCCTCAATAAAATGAGCGATAGCAAATTTTCTGTTTTTTCTTAAATGAAACGTTGAACATTCGATTTCTCAATAACGAATGAACAAATTTCGAAAAAAATTACAGAATTAGTAGAGGGACAAAAGACCTTCCAAATGATGTATGTCAAGGAAAAAAATAGGGGGGTAGTTGGTGACCGCAGGGGGTGAAGTTTCGGGTATGATTTCCATATTAGAATTAGTCTCCCTAGAAATAAAAATTTACGAGTTCTTTGAAATTTTCGATTACACGTTCGTTTCTGACTTACAGTTTTCGTTGGAACGCCCTGTATCAAATTTTATTTTAATACATAACAGGATCAATAAGAGGTTTCTGTTGAGAAAATTGAATTTTCAAGTATCAAAGTTAGGAAGCAGGAACCGTGAACCATTTCTTCTAATAATGTAACCGAAGTTTATTTTGGTAATCTTGTTACTTAATAATAATTAATACTTTATTTTCTGCCACCATAAATTCATGAAAAATGAGGAATAAAACTTTCTATGTTTTTTCTGTCAAAGACCGAGTTCTTGTGAGCGACGTGAAATCGACTGCTTCGAATTCTCCTGCACACTCTCACAGATAGATACGATGTTTTCGGCAGATCTTGCGTTTCATCGACATACAGGTGTTGGTCGATCGTTTACTGAACCAGTGGAGTCAAATTCATCCACTACATTGCGAATAGTCCTCTGGGTAGGACGATTATAGCGACCGTAAATGGACAAAGCGCGCGGTACGTTGCCCGAACAGAACATCAATTTTGGTAAAACAATTTTATCATTCGCACGTGTTGTTGAATGCTATATCCATCCGTGGTGATTTGGCAAAACAGACTGAATGAATAAAAACTAATCTGACAGATGTAGCTTCAACAAGATGGCCATTATCAATTGTCAAGGAACGAAAGTCCCGGTTGGAAGACCCTATAGTTTACACCGGTACGTATTCAACAAGCCTACTTTCTGGAATTCATGTAAAATTCTGTTTCCTCTTTTGAGTTCATGAATGAATCGCAAACAAAAATTATATAGTTTTTGATTGCGATTGGAATCGCAATTCATATAATTACTGATATATCTTCTGTCCTCAAAAATGTATCTTTAGATTTAGGAGAATAAGACGATTCATACAGGTGTATGCTGTTCAGGCATTTTGTTAAAATTCCTTTCACTTGAAGTACTTCTATTGTAGCACCACCTAATGATTGAAATAACAATATCTAACTAAAATAATGAATCCAGAAAGTTTATTGCTGTCGAATAGGGACCTTTATATTTTTCAAACAAAAATTATGAAATCAATATTATTCGTTAGTTCTGTAAGAAAATGGTTCATTCAGAAGAAAGTAACACCCAAATTTCTCCATTCTGAAGGAAATTCGAAGTTTCAGAAATGACTATTGAGACGTACCCCCCTTCCCAAACAACGTTCCAAAATGTATATTTATGATTTTTGTAAAACAGAAAAAAGTACACGAATGAATAAACGACGTAAATATTCCATTAGTACTAATCAATCAAATATAAAATGTTAGTGACGTCACGACCATCGTTTTCATTCGATTTTGAGAAAAAAAAAGTAAGAAATATAAAAAGTGGGACTATTTGTAGATGTAGTTTTCATCTATACGGTTATCAGTATAGAAGTCCATTGGACGACGATATATTTGCGAAAGCATAAGTGTATAAAATAGTTTCGAAAAAGAAAGACCCGAATCAGTTTTTGCAATACCCTGTTCTTCCCCCTGAAACAGCCCGCCATGGTAATGAGTAATAACGTATATGTGTGCCTATATCGAGACTGAAATTATACATGAGGGTGATTGTACTCTAGGTCGGGTGCAGCAGCTGTCTCTTGGGTTAACGTTCAAGATTAACAAAATCTTAACCAAGGGGCCGTATTCTCAACAATGGGCACGAGCTAGAGGATCACTCCAAGGAAATACAATGTGCGACTATCTCTTCAAATAGCAAGACAACTGCCAGACGGTATTTTAATGATATGGGGAGCGACCAGGATGGACGGATCTCTTTTTGTTTATCTCCGGTAGGATGTTTATTCAAATCACCGGTTGGGGGTATTGGCTCTTGTTTTTTTTCCGTTGCTTTTATTATCGGAGTTATTCAAATCCTGGAAGATGCAATTGAGTCGAATTTGAGAAATTGAAAACTTAATTGAAATATTCATTGTTACAGGCGCCAAAAACACCTGCGCATATTTTATAGATATCCGGTGTTCCGTTGTAAAATAATGGTGATCACTCTTATTACTATCGGTATGTCACACAAAGTCGCAAAATCGTATTAGTCACAATATTTATAAATCAAAGAATGACTGGACCGCTTTTCATGATTTTTGATTTGTTGGATTTGTCTTCGCTCGGAATAGCGAGATAGATGTAATACAATCAGAGTGCGAAATATCGCGAATCAATCCACTTCAAATGAGGAAGAAATCGCACGAGAGAAGCGACGTGTTGAATGTTGCCAGGTCTACTATTTTTGCAGTAGATCATCTGTTTTAGCCCTCGAGCTATGTTTCATTGTATGAGAGTTATAATCTACTGATGCCTCAGTTTACTCTCTATTATAATTATTAAATGACTAAATTGTGGAAATTACGATGTATACAGTAAATATATTCTCAACTCCGTTCTGTATAGATTCCATCGCTGAATTTTTCCGTAGTTTTGTATACCGGGTGATTCTCTAAGGTGGCTCAACCCTTAAACTTTTTTATTATTGGAGATAGAAAAACAGAATTTGGGTTTTGTATATTATATTTCGATCGAGAATGACATTCTGAATCCAACAATACTTCACTTGTCAATATTTGACAAATAAAATCATTTTCATTCCAATTTTAATTTTTGATTTAGAATGCCATGGATCGTGTAAATCGCTTCATTCTTGATCAAGTAACATGGGAAAACTACGACTGTGAGGCTTATGACTTCTCAGTCGTTTGAAGAATTATTTCACAGTCGCAAATATGAATTTATCCAGATAACTTGATTTTTTCAAATGGAAAGGGGGTGACTCGTCGGCTCATTTCCTTACGAATAATTTGATGCCACACACTTTCACTTTATTTTCTCTGTTTTCCTGAATAATTGCAAGAAACGATCACACCTAATAACAAATAATACGTATTCGGTATACTTCTCATGCCCTAAGTCCTGTTATTCTAGTTATCCGTGACAAACAATCGAAGCTGTTGCTAGGACTACCTAAACAAATAGGCTAATGAATATGCTATCACTTTTAAAAATTTATTTGTTGTGTAGTTTATAATAAGATATGGCAAATCAAATTAGAAACAAGAAAATTGACATGTTGCTAATTTACGGAGAAACAAAAAAGAATGTAACTGATGCAGCTTGAATTTTTGCTGAGGTTCCCTAATCGTCGCCTGTTGTATACATATATGTATATATGTATATGCTACCGATATGTCGCCGTGCGTAACTAACATTCGGCTAAACACCGACAAATGGTGGTTTGGCTAGTACGTTGGCACGTGTCAAAGTGGTACGGATAAAAATGCGCTAGCCGTACCGTAATGAGTTTGTGGTAATGTTAGGACCATTTGTTACAAGTTGATACGTCTCTTACGGGTATGTATGTCAAAGGGGGGTTTTAAAATTAAAATTGATAGATACCAACACAAATTTGTTCGAGTGAATTCTTTTATATTTATCATAAGGTTATTATTATTACTTTTTACTAGCACAAATATTTTGTTAAAAGTACTTGCACAACTTCCCACAGGCTTCTTGTATCGCAAACTCCAAGTTTGATTGCAATGGAAGCGGCTACTCAACTGAGGAGTGCAATAAAATGATTGTTTAGTTTATTGGGGTCATACAGATGTTTCATATAAACAGAGACCCACTGGCACATGTGAATGATATAACCCTATCAAAACGAATGAAGTCATCAATCGTGCACTTATGCCGGTTGATGTGACGATAATCAGAGGCGGTTCTTGAATATTAATTTTGGGTGGACAACCTTGTGAATATTCCTGATTCCTGATATTTTGATAAAGATGGGTTCGGAGTCTACCACCACGAATTTTTTGGAAGAATTTCGAAATTCTTTTAAATACTTCGAAAAATTTGGTGGAAAATCTTCGGATGATTATTTTCCATATTATATCAAAGAATGTGATAGTCTTCAATTACTTTAGATTGACTCAATTCAATATCTAGTTCTCTATTCACCATTTTCTGGTTTACTGATTGTCAAAGAACCATACAAATCCCCATCCAACCCGTCCACCGTTCCTTCCTCTTGTCCTCTCTAAAAAACAAGCGACAAAATTTACGATGGGCCGTCAATAATAAATTCAAAACGTCCAATAAATAGACTCGTGACACGGAAGAAAGAAAGAACGATCAATTCGACAAACAGGCTAATAGTAACCGTAACATTGCAACAATGTTGATGTCGAAAATAAACTTGGGGTTTCATATTTCATAAGAAATAGTGAGTATATGGACCAGTAGCACATACGTATCATGTATTCCCGCCAAGAAAATATTCTCTCAGGTAGTTCCGGAATAGAAAATTAACAATCGAATGTAGATCTTTCGACAAGAAGGGAGCCGGAAGAATAGAAATCATCACACCCCATAACTTCCACTCTGATCTTATATAACGTTAGGATGAAACGATTTCGGTCGGTACTCTTTTTTCTGGTAACAACGGAAAAAACAAAAGTTGTTTTGTTTTACCCAATTGATATCAAAAACTACTTTTTATCTATCTGTTTATTTTTCGAAACTGGGAAGTGCTGACAATCTTATTAACTTTAGGTTCACAGTTAGTCCTGATAGCGAACTATCTGCTTATAAATACGAACTGTGGCCTATATTTTATAATCCTTTTATTGTCATGTTGAAAATGGTAAAACAGTCAGTTGCATAAGAGAACAGTAACTATTTTGAAATGTTTCGATTCCTAATTTAAGATTTTTGAGCCGACTTCTCGTTAACTCATAGCGTTAAACCATTCATTTAGTTACGATTTACTCATTTGTTCCATATTAAACTGCATTATGAATCCATTTGATTTTTTTTAGACTAAAGTGATTTCAAAATCTGAAAGGCCCAGGGTTTTCTACATAGAAAAAGATATACTATATATAAAAGTATGTATAAGAAAACGACTTCAAAAAAAGTTGACTAATACTATAGCTGAATGACCGCTGTTAAAATACAGGACAATACTGCAAATATGCCATTATCAGATCTCAAGTAAATTTAAATGAAACTACCATCAGAGTACTTTTTTTCGAACACGAAAGGAATAAAAAAATTGATTGGCGTGGTATAGAAACATTAGAAGTATAAAGAAATAGTTCCTGTAATTCAGGAATTTCATTATTTTGTTATAAAACCCATCTGTACTATACCAAATTCAAATGGAACTACCCCTGAAGTATCTAATCGGCAAAACTTTGTAAGGAACTATCGATTAACATATATTAAAACAGATTTCGTCGATTTGAGGAATTCCTCTTTTGGTTGAAAAGTAATTAGTGTCGTCACAATTACAGGAATACTTTCAAATTGCAGTTTTTAAATTATACATTTTATCGAAAATTATATTCCAGGATTTTGATATATTACAGAATGTTTTTCATTTGTTCAAAATAAAATTCTACATCACATCTATAACTAACAGTTTTTCTAAAAAAACTAATTTGAGGAATAATCAGTACGAGAATTAAAGATTGTGCTTAATAATTTTGCAAGGTTCAATGGCATCTCAAAGAATTATTTCATGGTAACAATATGATTCTTTTTCAATTAAAGTATTTACAACTCAATCTTCTCCAAACATGATTAGAAACATATTTCAATTCTCCATTTAACACTTGATAGAATGAAAAATATATATATTCATGAATCCATGATAATAATTGAGCAATTTTCACATTTTCTTCATTCTAGACGCGTTTCGTCAACAGTGTAGCTTCATCAGCGAAACGAGTCTAGAAAAGAAAAACTGCGAAAATTGTTTAATTATTAACGTGAATAGTGTTATTAATGTTCATCAAGTAACGGGTCCAGTCCATTCATAATATCCATGAATATTTATAGCATGGTTGAACATAACCTGCACTATACACAAGGCATTATGCTTTCATGTATTAGGTGAAAATTTTACTCTTAAGCCGTAGAGAAGAAAAGTGTGAAATTTGAATCAGTTCATAACCGACAAGCTTGAGGAACAGTATTCCAAAGTTCATTTGTGCGAAAATAAGAAGTTTGTGGAGTTGTCCGTTTTGTATGAATCGGCGCTTTAAGAGTACTGTTTTTCTTCAATTTCAGATTCAAAAGCCCACAATCAATCTATGTGATTATAATTCGGAACAAACTTCTCACATTTTATTCGTTGTAATTATCCTTCTTGATGATGTTTTAATGCCATTTCTATTTTTATTTATATTTTCGTTGATAATTTTCATCCATATTCATGTGCTATAAATTTGCATAGATATTTCTTTCTGTATTCATGCATTAAACATTTTTACAATTTTTCTAAAAAATCAAACATTGCGATGATAAAAACTGTAAAATGATACCGTATTCGTCTGACTACTTCGAAAATTCTGAGATGAGATTTCGTGATCAATTTTTCACCACTTCAGTAAATGTGTCACAACTCCAAGACGAAAATACATATTCTATACAAATTTCTACTAATAAAAAATTTAAAAAAATACAAATTAAAAAAAGGAAATTTTTCAAAATTCCCTGAAGACATGCTTTCAAAGAGGTAAATAGATATATATCGATCCAATAGGATGAATACTCAGAAGAGAACCAGTCTAATCAGCTCCCGAGGAGCCTAAATGCAAAATGTTTGGTAATTAAGTAGTGTAAAAATGATGACGTATTGTCCCAGGTGAAGATCCGAAAGAAATGACAAAAAATTTTTGGCGATATCTGAGAATTGTTAATCAGATTGGAAAAGTAAATGAGGAAATGGATTTTGTTATTATGTAGAAAAATACAAATAGTTCAAAATAGCATTACAAAAGATTTGCTCAGTTTTTTAGGGTGCTCTGTTCCACCGTGGAAAATAATTGTGTTAAAAAATAACTAGTATTTGTACCACTAATGGGTACGAATAAGGGTCACTAATGATTTTGAAAAAAATCACTAAATTCCGAGTTTCAAATCAAAATTATTTTACACAATTATATCAGTAAATCTCAGAACTCAATAAAATTCTGACTGTGACCTTGGCATTATGTCAAATTTCGACTTTGGATCTCGAAAATTTATTAATTCTTCACTTCAAATTTGGAATTTTGTTAAATTCTGAGATTGAACTTGATATTTCATGAAATTGTGCATTTACTGCATTTCACTTTTATGAAAATATATGACCCTTCTTCTTCTCCGTGCGTTTGTGATAAATAGTTTATATCTACAAGAAACTAATAATAAGAATGAGGTAGCAGGAATTTACAAAAATGTGCTATTTGTAATATTATATCATCATAAATCATTCTATACTGAGAGACTCGTATCTTCCGGTAGTGTAGAGGTTAGCACATCCGCCTTTCAAGCGGAAGACCGGGGTTCGATTCCCCGCCGGGCCACCGTGCTGGGTAATCGCATGTTAATAGGTAAGGCCTCGTTAATCCATTGCTCGCACAAGTTTCGACTTCTGAGGATTGACGTTCGTCAGCTGGTTAACGGAACGAACAATTTTTTTACAAAAACAACAACAACAATATACTGTGATGGTTCTATCGCCTGAAATACTTATTATTACAACTCTTCATGCATTAATTTTGCTGCAATGAGAGGTGCATAAACACTTATTTCACTTATTTCTATGATTATTTTCCTCATTGTATAAAAACGATGAAACAGTTGAAATCTAGGCTTTTACAAAGTTTGACAGCGATTAAATACACTAGATTGGGTTGCACCAGACCTGTTCAACCCAATACACGAAAAAAAGCTACACTGAATTGAAAATGAATCGTGTTATTTCAAGTACCTATATCCTATATCATCTTCTCATTTCGCAAGTATAGTTAACTTTGTATTAACGCTTTCTATATACTTGACATTTGAGTAGTTTTATATTTATTCTAAGCTTTAAAACCTCACTACTTAGCTTCCTTTTTGATTAAACACCAATTATTATTAACAAGAGAAGTGTTTTTTTCTTTAATCAATAAAAGCTATTGACTTTAAGATTTGAATATACTCCGTAGAAGAAAAAAACAATTTTTTTAGATATTTCAATATATTCATATTAAGTATAGTTTTCAATAACAAGTATAGCTTTCTTCTTGATACTACATTAATTATTATTACCATAAGAGTTGTTCATTACTTTATTCAAGAATTGATATTCAGTGTAAGAAATGACTATTCTTCATGAAAAAAAGTTATATTTTACGAAATATTTATGCCTATATCAAGAATATTTGTAATGATTTTCTCACACAAGTATTGGTATTTTTACAATGATGTGTTTTTCTTTTAGAAAGTACAGATTATATTTCATCCTATCACAGTGCTTTTCTTTACTCTGTCTTCTTTCCTTTTATTTTTTGAACTAATTTAATTAGGAAATTGAAATGCGGAATGAAGTATGGGTTTCATGAATGCTACATATAAAAAAATCTGCAATTTTGTGTTAAGTGAAAAATCTGAAAATATACCTTCAAAATTAAGTAATGTAAGTCCATTTTGAATATTTTACTCGTCAATATGCCACTAAAATGTAACATTTATGTAATAGATACTCGATTCTAATTTGGAATTTCCCAATTTGATTCGGTCAAAAAATTGTGATAGAAGGATACATCAAAAAAAAGCAGTATGTGTAATCTTCTGCTTATACCTACCTGAATCTATTTTTGATTTTTTGTGTTACATTTGCAATTATATTTAGGATAAATTCTTAAATATACTTATTGCTTTTGGAATAGGAGATATAAAATAAAAATGCAATGAATACTGTTTTTCCTGTTTATTATATAAATAAATGAAAAATAAACGTGGCATAACTTTTTAAACTCTAAAGCATATTAATAATTAAGTTATATTTATATTTATCATAATCAAACAAATCAATGTAGTAATGTAGTAATTTGATTATTTACCATAGGAATGTTTTCTAAGCCTAAAAGTTGCATGTTTTGATCATCTCAATGTTGTTTTGTGTTCATTTTCGTGTACTGCTCCAAAATTGAATTCTAGTGACTATACAGGGCATTAATTCTGTTACCATATCTTCGACTGAGTTTTTGATGTTTCTCAAATCAATTTTGTTTTCTGAAAAGAGGTAAACAATTAATACGCTTATATTAAATAATACTTATAATAAACAAACACAACAGATCATATGACGTGCTGTCGCATTGAACCAATCAGATTAATGAAAATTAAAAACAGCACTCCCTTTACGCCTCGAAAAATAGCACCATCGAGTTTAGCTCTGAATATTCTTGAAAAATATGAATGTTTCGTAAATTTCATTTCAATAGATATTCTTCAAAAACTCAATAAAATATTATTTACCCTATCTATAAGGTTGAACTTGCTGTTCTGAAGAGATAATACAGAACTCCTTTCATTTCTTTTACACCCCTTATATTGGATCATTAAAATACTAATGATGAAAAAATGAGAAATAAAAATTTTCTGTTTTTTACCACTTTCATTTGTAACTAAAGTTACTGCAGTTTCGTCCTATAAGGACATTTTCAAACTTAATGCTCTTATAGGATGAAACTGCAGTAACTTTGGTTACGAATAAAAGTGGTAAAAAACATAGAAAATTTTCATTCCCCATTTTTCATGATGTTCTCTTACCAGCACGTAGTAACGGCTACATCCATCAACTTATTAAAATACTTATGGTTTATATAGTATTCTTTGGTAACTACATAGGTACTTTGATAGCTATTTACATTTTGGCTCATACAAATTGAAGCAATTATAGGCGGTATAATGGCGGCGCATGCATTTCAGGACAATGGCACGTGGATAAATAGGAGTATTATAATAAGGTATTAATATCCTTCACTTACCTATAAATCTTGATAAAAGTGATTCCAAATCCCAATCGCCTAACAATTGCTCCATAATTATTCACAAAACACACTAGTGACCGCCACTCGACAATATCGATATCACCCCGATATGAACATGTTCAATCTCTAAAACCAAATGAATAATGTAAATAAAAAATTTGTAGGAACGTAGGAAGCAGGTTCGGATCGTCTTCGACATCGCATCACCGCTTAGGTGATATTATGCAAGTTTAATAAATGTTAGTTTAAAACGGCTTCTTCTTAAAATAAGTAAAAGAATATTGTATTAAGTATAATTTATTTGCTATAAGGAATAAATAAAATTTGAATGAATATTATACAAAGATTAGGTCAAATCATGCGTATATTTAAATCAAAATAAAAACTATTCAAAAGAAATGTTTTTATATAATGGTTGGTTCAAGACTAGGACTTGAATTTTTGAGAAGAAATAAAAATGGGTGGAATTAATTTTTTTTTTGCATATAACCTGTTTATTCTACTTGAATCAACTTTTTCAATTATTGACGCAAATAGAACGGAAATAGAAATTTAATAATAGGTATTTTTTTGAGCGAAGTATATCATATTATCAAATTATACGTATTACACTAAAGCCAAACCTATATTTTCGAAATAAGTTTTTGATCTCAGATGGAGAAGTATTTTTTTTCGTGTAAAACGAACATAAACCAGTGTTCATATTGTTCTTATTGGAAATCAAGTTTTTTGAGTTTATGTTATTGTTTCTCTTTCTGGAAATAACTAACATCATATATCCCTCATAATACCAAGCTCAAGCGATTAAAATCATCCTATAATTTTGAAAATTCTACATTAAAATAAATGCTTTCTTGAGTAATAATTTGATTATCATACACTCGTATCATTTGCTTAACAAAATTTCGAAAACTAGTAATTTGCACATATTTTATCCGGTTGAACTTATTGCACTCTGGATATCATCCTTAAAATTACTTTTTTCGCAAAACTTGCTTGTTTTTGACAGATCACATGCCGAAATTAGGCAAAGCCTTTTAATCGTGAAATATTCGTGATGCTTGGAATTATAATTTTACTACGACAAGGTATCATAAAATATGTTCTAAAGATCGTGGAACAATTTTGAAAAGTTGATCATATCTTTATAGAACCCTAATATAAAAAGTCTAAGGGACAATGTTTGAAAAATAATCATTACATTTCCTATTTGACCTGAAAGTATTTTCTTTTGTAAAATGCTTCAAGATATCCATTTCTCTAAGAGCACTGACAACAATTCAAATACTTCATTAATTGGATTTTCAGGTTTGAAGAAGATCGATTTTTCTACTTCATTTTGCCTGAATTCAGAAAATACTGTTTTTCATATTTTTCTTAAAAAACAAACTGTTCAACTGAATAGTTAACATCGTAGAAATAGTTTTCATTTGAAATTTTCCCTAAATTACCTCTTTTTTTTTCTCAAAACCAAATATTTCTCATTTTTTTAATACACCGACTCATTATTTGGTAAATAGGTAGTTTTTGAGGACATATTTCTCAATTAAATTTTGAATATATTTTTTGTAGACAACATAATTCTGTATCATAACAAAACCTAGGATATATACCTAGTTCTCGATAAAACACGTCATATAAAAAAACACGAAAAACGTAATATGAATATTTTTCTGTAATTTCAACTACACTAGTTACTTTCTAACAATTTTCAACTCATTTCTCAAAATCTTTGTTTATTGATTTGTTTTTATTTATTACGTATGGTATGATCCCATTTCAATTTGGTAAAATTCTGATGTTGGAATCCATGACAAACCATCAAATTCTTAAATTTTCATAAAATTTTTCAATAAGATATAAACGAATAATTCTTGGTTTGGTGTCATCGGGTGGTTTGCCGCCAAGTTCGTTGCTGAAATGCGGGTGAGATATGTTCTGGTATGTCAAAGCAGTGTTGAAGGTATAAAAATACCGAACAGATTTTCATATGTTTTTTATGAGGAAGGTTTATGTGTATAATTCATTAATGTCTCATGTGAATTGCTTGAAATATGATGATGTCATTTGTGAGAACTCGGGGTGGCATCAGTATGGAGACAAATTCAAATGAAAGACAATTTGTTAAGTCTTCCAATCCGGGAAAAACTATTTTTGGCAGTTCACTTGTCTCGGTGAGATCCAAATGCTTCCAAAGCTGCTTGGTTGCCTCAGAATTATTGATTCATGTGAGAGATTGGTTTCACACATAATCAATGGCGTAGATTTTCGATCACATGGGTCCCAGGACAGTTTGATATCTCCGTCCTTGGTCTGTGACTATACATATACACCTGCACCAGAACCTGAAGATGTTTTTAATCCGTCTGTGCACAGCAACAATTATCTGTTCTTGGTATTCCCTCCTCCCGGAGGTTCCAATTTTCTCTACTCGAGAGTATTTCCGCTAACCGAACCTAACCTAACCTAACCTTAAAGAAAATGATGCGTTATACAAAAAATAAATTATTTTCAACCTCAACGTGCGTACTGTACAGTGCGCACTAACGAAATAACCTCAAACACAACCCCAAACGCTCGATTTCAGATTCACTACTATTGATATAATATATTTTTTTTCGGTCGCCAGTTCATTCTCTGACTTTTAATAAATTCAATGCAAAAGTCTCACATCAATTCCTTATTTGCCTTCTACTAATTAACAAATGTCTATAATGACTAATGAAGATAATTTTTTTATCAACTCTCCTGTTGTACCTAATATAAAAAACAACAACAATAAAAATATTATCACGCTCGTTTTAGCAAGTTATTAGTTAAGCTGTTAGCTACAAAGCTGTTAGCAGTTTGAGTTAATTATTCTAATTCATTTCACTTGTTCCGTACAGGTTCGGTTCGTTTCCGTTAGACAAAACGACAGGACAGTCTGTTATTAAATTCGAACAAGTCGACAATTTCAATGTTCATGATTAAGGTCAATTATACTGGGGTTAACTCATCTGTAAATAGGCCCATTTAAGACAATAGAGTGAGCGTAACATGCACCGTTCAGGCTTCCTACAGCGGTGCCAAGTTTCATCCCCCTCACAATTTTCCCGAAACAGTGTTTACAGTGTGGGAGGTATAACCGGAATCTCTGGCTCAGAATGAATTCAAAAAATCATTTTTTTCCACACACCACACTGTGACACTTTTGTCGAATAAGGAGGTTCTCAACAATAATTTAGACCAGGGTCACAATCAATTTACCACAAAGTTATCTCTTCCAAAAAAATACCTCTCTCAATGTTTTTCGATTATTAATCATTGTATCGAATATTGTAAGGAGATTATTCTTCATGTTTGGTTCAGCGTATCTGAGAAAGTCTGAATGTTGCTGGCGTGGCAATGTTTGAAGATAATGCATGGTGGCTGTTTTCTTTCTCGCGTTGTTTTAGGGAGAAGTATCTAGATATGGCAACGTCGCTGTGAGCGAGTACGCGGGGGTTGAACGCCGCGTTCTTTGCCATGTGCATTGCCGGTACTATAAACTGTAAGCGCACCGAGGGTAAAATGACAGATGCAGATGCGCTCCGCTTGTGACTCACCGAGCGCGACACCCCCTTTCCGTTCGATGTCTATCGTACGCAGTGCGAAAATAAAATCGTTATCGATACAGGTACATCTGTGAGGTGGCATTTATTATATTAGAAAACTGGGTGTTTTGACCCCTTTCATTTCCACGATTGCAGGTTCAGAAAGTTTTAGGTCAATTTTGTTTTGTTCCGAGCAAATGTGAAGGTCTGATGTGTCATTACTTTCCGGCAGGCTCGGCGAAGTCTTTGACAAAGGTTTGTTTATAGTTTACTAGCACCCCGGATTCGCAAGGATAGCAAACATATATGCCTACATTGTTTCTGTCATAGTGCTACATCAACCTGTCCATGTACATTACCTTTTTCATCTGGAGGACATTCGATTCAGATAAATCTAGAGGGCTGTAGGCCCCCTAGAGAGTTCTAGAAAAGTACAGAACATTCAGCAGTCATCACCCGAAGACAATTGTGGATACCAACCATCGAAACGTCGTGAAGTAACGTGGTTTGAAATCGCTTAATTTTTAATAATATTAATTGTTTTTTGTTTTAATTGTTCAATTTTTCACTTGTATTTTATTTCAATGTGAATTCATTTCAGGTTTTTTGCTTAATATATTTGCTATTTTCAGCTATTCTTTTAATTTTCAATTGTACTGTTTATTTCAGGGATTTCAAATCATTTTATACAATATTAGACAGTGGAATAGCGAACTGATGAAATTCAAGAGTATTCGAAAGCTTCCCAGAACTTTCGAGGTTATCCCGGAATATTCTGGAATGTTCAGAAATAGTTTGGAACGTCCCGAAAAATTCCGAAACATCCCAAATCATTGTGAAATGATAACGAAGTTATATCATGTGGTAGCTCTCCATCCCCTATTCGAGAAGAAGGTTCCCGTTTTTATCTGAAGGACGTGCTTCTGAGGATACGAGGGCTGGAAGTATCGTCCTGTATAAATATCCAGAATATTCGAGAGTATTCGAGAATATTCTGCAACATACCAGAACATCCCGAAATTTTCTGAAATATGGTGGAATGTTTGGGAAAAACCTAGAACGTTTGGGAATATTTGCAGTATTTTACAGACTTTTCAACCTGTCTTACAAGAAAAGTGTTTTTCCTTCTTGTTGGAAGATTGCTCGCGTTCAGCCTATTCCCAGAAAGGGCAAGAAGAATCTTCCAAATAACTATAGACCAGT
>WOGR01000345.1:13980-26982 GCA_015342045.1 Leptinotarsa lineolata | reverse complement strand
AATTCCTGAAATTATTTGGGGAATCAACAATACCATTAATAGTAGCACACAACACAGTCCCTTCGAACTCTTATTCGGGTATGAGGGAAATCTTAATAACCTAAGAAACCTTCATGTTCCACTGACTTTACCAACAAGAGGGAAAAAGCCAGTGAGCATCTTGAGCGTGTTGCGAAAAAAATGAAAGTCCGATATGATCGTAAAAGAAAATCACCCAGAAAATATAAAAAGGGTGATTTAGTTTCGTGGAAATGGGGCAATTCATGTAACGAGAAGGCCTTTACAAAATAGACAAGGTCTTTGACAATGATAGGTAAAAAATACGAAGTATAAAAGGCATGAGGGGATATAAACATTTTGGAACGTTGGTAGCAGCTGACACTCTAAGACCCTACCGAAGTTGTACCGAAGATACTGATAGTAGTGACACCGAAAGTAATGCGAGAGATAGAAAAAAGTGATGTTCGGGCAGGACGACCTTAAAGGTAACCTATGGAGTGCTAGGTTAGGTTTCCGAATAATGCTTCATTCTGGAAAAAAAAGTTGTTTAGGTTGGATTTCAATATGTCGTTGGTGGTTGGGCAGGACGACCTAAAAGGTAACCTGTGGAGTACTGCGAACCAAATTGCTCCTCTCCCGATCCAAATTGTTTCGGGAGGCTCTGGCCAAGCATTCTGCTGAAAAAAAGGAAAAGGAAAGAGGATGATGTAGTTATTGTCTAACCTAGAACGGGTTTTTCTTTGAACTACTTACTGCCGTTGATTTCCGATTTCAGGTCACAAATGTGAAGAGCTGGCCAAGGTACAGAAAATTACCGAGGACGGAATTACACAGGATGGCCGAATTGTTATGGCATCGCTCCTTGCCGTCTGAATCAGCAGGGGTTATGATTCATTCGTAATATTATTCATTGTCTGATGTTTCAGTTTATTACGAAAGTGATTATTCATTAATAAAAGTGTCGGTGTAGAGATCAGTCGTTTCCTTAGTTTTGTGCGATAGTGCCTTTCAGTCTCTTTTATATTTTAACACTTTTATTTAGAACTATTTAAAATAAACATTCTTACGGTACATTATGTTCATGTAGCTCCAACCATCTAGGCAGGGCACGCCAAGATAGCTCTCAGGGAGCAAGAATTTCTCCGACTTACTTAATACTAATTGTTATATCATGACCAAAACCTTTCTAAATTGTAGCCTATATGTTATTGTAATGTATAAGTTGAATTTATTTATGTAAAGTTTCATACATACATACATACATTATCCATCCTCACAAACTTTCATATTTATAATGTTAGTATAGATTTTATGCAGAGTCAACAATAAATGAACTTTGCAATAACATGTGACCAAATTTCAATAGCTCTGTTTGGATTTTACAGAAAAGCACACATAATATATCCTATGTAGCTGATATTTTGCATATGGGCCTAAAATTTTATTCAGAACAACATTTTCTTGTAACTTTTTTCGATATTTTGAGGAATAATTTCACTTTTTGAATTTTTTTGGAAAAATATAAAATTTGACAGATAACGCGAATCACATGACTATTTTCTGTTTATTTTCCATCTCAATTGAAGCAAAAACTGATGGCGAAGTCAAATTTTAAATATCGCCATTAATAAAAATAATTTCCATACGATGCGGACATTACTGCTCACACTGTTTATAGTTTGCTCCTGGTACAAAACACCGATCATATTCAAAATTACCTGGTTGGCAGCTATGAATTCAGGAATGTAAATGGATGGGCGTGGCTTCATTTGTTGCATCTGCTGCTTCAACTGTTGCTGTAGAGCGGGCTCCAAAACTTGCGCTCGTTCCACTGATTCTGCCAAGTTAGCCGAACTGATGTCCCAGCCATCGATAACAATATCATCGGGGTGAACCATCGGTAGCAGATTGGAAAAGGGAACGAATACGTCCTCCCCCAATCGCACTGTTCCAGCCTGCGTAAGGGATCCTTAGAGAAAAAAATGTTGAACTAGTTGTTGAAAAAGAGAAATACATGATCCAGATTTACAACTCTACAAAAAAGGTTACAAAGAGGCTTATTAGGCCATGGAAAACAAAACTGTTAGAAAAATAACTCTTCCTAAAAATCCAAGAACATGTCGAATTTATTTGTAACGCAAATTCTTCAACCGTATAAGTGGGATGTTATCCAAAAATTGTTCCATTACGAATGGGGGTATCTTTGAAAAGGACTCGATTTTTTAATAAGTTACTGATTTGCTCTTGAAAAAATTTACTCGTTCAAGAGGTATTTGTATCTGTAGAGTAGGGAGGGTGAGTGTAGGCCCACAGCACTTAGGCCACATGTAACTCATTGTACATCCTCCCGAGGAGTTGTCCTCCTAGGTCATCGTTCATCCTGTCCTTTCCAGGAAGGTGGACAGGTCACTAGGAGACACCTCCTTAATATCGACAGGTGTAGACCATGACTCGCCGAACATACACTCTCTTATTGATTATAACTCCGTACACAGACATGCCTGATAGTTTCAACTTCCTGTCCCACATCCTGCATAGATGCGTGTCCACTAGCCCCATTGTATGGAGGTGTTTCCTTAGTTGACAGTGGCCAGTCAGAAATCCTACTGTTAAACTTAGGTTTTTCCTGGTCATCACCAAATATTTCTTGGGCACCAGCTTCTCAGGGTAGCCCAGGGGGATACTGGCAAGACTACATTATATGCCATGTCTCAAGGGATTGAGCATGGGTATGACCTATGGCTAGTTCCGCAATTGTCGAAGTCATCAGGCCGTAGGTGTCACTGGGTTCTAAAATTCTGAATCCAGCCGCTTCCTTTGGCTACAAAATCGTCAATGCGATTACTTTCACTCCTATCGTGCCCTTTAACCAACCCCAGGATAATATTATCTACCGAGGCGTTGGCTAAGTCTTGGTGGCACTCTTGTACTAGCCCTGAGGCTAGTACTAACCCCGTCAAAATTTTTGTGAAGTGTCAAAAAGGTGAAAACCAAAATCTTGGAACTCAAAGATACATCAACTACATACATCTTTTGAAAATTTGCAAGTAGACGTGAACGTCCATGCATTCCAGAGGTTTTGTATGAATATGGAATAACTGCTCAAAAGCCAATTTTTATAGAACATAAATGTTTGTTTCTGACATTGTCTGGCAGATAAAAATAGTGGAGAAAAAATTTATGAGAGTACTGAAATGAGTTGATGTGTTTAACGTGAGCCATGAATTAACAGAATATGTATAACTGTCAAATTTATACCAAGTACGTGAATAATCATTCAAATCGTGTGAATTTGTGAAGGGAAAACCATGCTATTTTTTCAATGACGACGAGAAAGTTGATACGCTTTTCTTATTCGCGAGATGTTTGAGAAATGCTACTGGATCTCTAACTTTGTATGGGGATTTGTACCTACCCTGAGCTTAAACAACATCTGATCTCCGGTAAGACTAATAGAGGCTGGAGTACCATAAGACGCAGTCCTTTCACCTACACTCTACAACCTCTATGTTAGCGATCTCCCGAGAACAGATCAAGTTAAGGTCTCTCTCCATGCTGACACTGCCCTAATGAACTCATCCATGGCGAGAGAATTCGGCATAGCACATATGCAGACTGCAGTCGCAGCTCTAGAGACATGGTTCTTGGACTGAAAAATCCGATTGGACCCTGTAGAAATGCAAGCGATAGCGCTAGGTAGGCAAAACGCCCACCCGAATCTCAGAGTTATCATGGTAGGACAAGAAATCGCCTGGAGCTCCCTGGTAAAGTACCTAGGTCTCACTTTAGACCGCAAACTTACCTGAGCTAAGCAAATCGAAACCGTGAAGACTAAAGCGAGTGCGAAGATTGCACATTTGTATCCTCTCCTCAACCGCAAGAGCAAGCTAAGTCTTAAAAACAAAGTCTTACTTTATAGGACTGTGTTTAAACCCATGATAATGTATGCCTCAGGAGTCTGGGGACATGCAGCAAAAACACACGTCAATATTCTGGAACGGGTCCAAAATAAAATGCTAAGAATGGCAACAAACGCTCCGTGGTACGTACGGAACGTAAACATTAGACGGGATCTGAATCTTCCAATCAAATAGAGTAGTTTTCGAAACGGCGGAAACTCATGAAAACCTCCTAGTGACCTCGAAAAGCTACGAGTTGAACGGAGTTCAATAAAGAAGAAGACGGCGAGAATCACTCTCGACCGTGCAACGCACCTCTCAGAGTTTTAACTAGGCCTATATCACAGGCGGAGAGCACGAAAGAGTAAGGGATTTGAAATCCAACTCGTTTGATCAGATGTTAGGTTTGTTTTACCTACCTTGAGAGACGTCAGCCATCCAAAATATATTTTAAACGCATTAAGAGGAGTGAGTGAGATTTGTAGAGTCACTAAAAGAGGTGGATATACTGAAATTGGAGTTTTGGGTAGGTTTGGAAGACATTCTCTGTAATAATAAAGTAATATTTATTCCATTCAGGATTTGTGGAATATTGAAAAATTGAGAACAAAGAAGTATCATTGAGAGAGATGTATCTGATAGTACTATAGTGAGTGACTACATTAGTTAGAAAATTGTTGGAAAGAAATAAATTTAGACCTTACAAAGTCAGAATAATCTACCATTTACGTTTGACGGACTATAATAGGACAAATATATTTTGTAGATGACTACTCAGATATCATCGTCAGTATATTGAAATCTGTAATAAAATGTTATGGTGTGATGAGAGTAGATTCATAAATAACGAATGTTTTAACAGAAATATTCATTATCACTGGTGACAAGAACATTCTTTTCTACATAGAGCTACAAATTTCCAAGAGAGATTTGGAGTTAGTGTTTGGCTCGGTGAGTTAGACACCCAAATAATATGAACCTATTTTTTTGAGATAACTTGGGCGGGGGAATTATATTGGGAATTCTTGTCGGAGACTCTAGTTGAGTTGTAGGAAGATTTTTCTTTGAATATTCTCAGAAAATATCAGTATTTCCGATATGATGGTGCTCCATAATATCGCAGAACTAGTTGCAGATATTCTAGGAGGATGGTTTGGAAACAATTGTTCTATTGAATGGTCATCACGTACACCTGAACTAACCTTTCTGGATTTTTCATTTTGGGACTTCATTAAAGACGAGGTATTCGGCTGAACTTCTGGTAGAACAGACGATTTCAAAGAAACAATAAGAAGGGTTTCTCTCTTTCTGTTGGCATACAGAAGCTCCCAACATGATGCGACAGGTTACACACCATCCATGTTGTTAAGTGGTCGAAAACTGAAGCTTCCGATAGATGTAATGTGTGGCAGTACATCCGATGAATCTCAAGAGATATCCCTTTCAGAGTACCTGAATGACCTGAAGAAAAGACTGGAAATTGTACAAAAATTTGCCAGATCCAAATTACAGCTTTCCAGCGATAAGATGAAGATAACATTTGACAAAAAGTCGCTGCTGGTGAGCTTCAAGGAAGGCGATGCAGTGTGGCTTACCAACCCCAACGTCGGAAAGGTTTGTGTCCCAGATTGCAGAGACCATGGCAAGAACCTTACTTGGTAACCAAAAAGATAAACGATCTGGTGTACAGAATCCAATTGTCACCCAAAAGTAAGCCTTAAGTTGTCCACATAGAGAAACTGAGTCCGTACATGGGTCGTGATGTTCCCTCTTGGAATGTGACGTGGCTAAGAGCGCGCTCAGTCCATATCTTAGATGTTCGTCGACATTCTAGATGTGACCAGAATACCGTTACCGTCTCTTCGATGGAATTCCAAGGAACATTCCACCACCTTCGATTGTCAAATATAAGCGCCAATTACCTATAAGAACAGTCAGTGAAAGTGAGGTACTCGGAGCGATCTAATAAGGCGATAGACAATCAAATAATAGTTGAAGTGTTTTGTTATATTAATAGTGAAATAAAGTTGGGTTTGATTATTGTTCAGTGTAGTCAATTATTGGTGAACCTACTGGGAAAAACGTAACAATAATATCAAAATATTGATCAGTTGATTTGGCTGAGATTTTGTTCAACTATATTCATGTGTGTAAAACGAGTTTCCCATAAATCAAAGATAGGCAGATACAAAAGAATTTTTTGCCGTTAGAAAATCTGGGAAAACCCTGTAACTGAAATACACGCAAACTGGCAGAAGCTAATATCTAATACATACCATACCAGTTTGCTGATTGTATTCCTTTCTTCGTGGGCCATGACAATCCCAATCGATTGGCGATAACAGCAGCCGTAAAAGTTGACCCATTATTTCCTCCCCAGCCTACTAGCATAACTCCAAGTTTGGGAACATGTCGCGAAGTTTTCAAAACCAAATTTTCGCATTTTGGGGTCACCTAGAAAGAAAAGAATATACATAGTATTGATTGAACAAATATTTCAGGAAGCAGGACATATTAGGATCAGTAGAGTTTTGGGTGTGCGTTCTTAATCTCATAAGATAATAGTACGGTAAAATTAGCTCAAACCCAAAGGCTAGACCCGTGGTAGTCAAATTGCGCCCCGCGGTCAGTAGTTGTGCGGCCCGCGACAAAGTAAATTATTTCAATAGTCATCTACATGTCATAAATAAACTCATAACAGTTTTTGCGTTCTAATCCGGCGACGCTACACCGCACTCGAATCGAAACGAGTCGCTAGCTATTTCATTTGTTTTAACGCACAAGTCTGAAAGTTTCTTGCTTCATCGATTACACGTGAAGAAATTTGTTTTATAAAGTGGACATAAGGAAGGAACTGTTATTTGTTTAAAATGCCTAGAAACTGTCGTGGGAATTAGGCGATACAATTTATTTAGCCACTACCCAAGTAAGCATAGTTCATTTATCGAAGCCTGCCCTTTAGAATCGATTGTGGGAAAGAATAAAATATAATGACGACAGCAGTCCGGAAATGTGGGGCTATTACAAAGCATCGTATCAAGTATTAACATTCTTGCAAGACACATGAACCCCTTTACTGATGCTGAATTGATAAAAGAGTCTATGATAGCTGTTTCTACAAAGTTGTTTCAAAACTTTTTTCGAATAGTAAACAAGTAATGGCAGAAGTAAAAAGATTTCGCTTTCTAAATCCACCTGTCGCCGCCGTTTTGAAAATATTTCGAAAAATTTGCTTGAGGGCAGTAATTAACAAACTGAAAAACTGCAAATACTTCAGTTTTGCTTGTGATTCCAGTACGGATACAACTTCTATGTCTCAATGCTCATTATTTGTTCGATACTGCACAATGGACGGTATTATAGAAGAATACTTAGTATCAATTAGCATGAAGGGTCATATGAGAGGTTATGATTTTATGGAAGTTCTAAAAGATTTCTTGTGGAAAAACACAGAACACCTGTAAAAAAGTTGATGTCAGTGTGTACTGATGGTTGTCCGTCAATGATGGGTGCAATTAATGATTTGATTGCTCTAATGAAGAAGGAATGGAATTTACCTAATTTGTTGCTTGATGCATCGAGAAACTTTGATATATAAAATTCTGAATAACAAATTGAAAGATGTGGCGAATACGATCGCGAACTCAATCATCGAAAATGCAAAGACCTTCTTGAAGAATTGCAAGCTAATTATGGCGATTTTATCTTACATTTACAGCAATAAATATTCAATAATGGTGGCTGGCACTTATCTGTAATTGCCCAGTCGAATCAGCTCAATTTGATTTTATACAACTTCGTTCATAACAATTCTTCTCCTAAAATATAAAATAAACGTGATAATACAGTGATAATATTTTACCCCATGTTTTTCTCGGGTATAAAGCGAAAAATATGGATCTTACGAAAAAATTGATAGGAATGAAAATTGCAGAAAATTTGATTTTAAACAATTTTGTTTCCCACAATTTTTCTCGTAGAATCGAAAATGAACGACATGTTCAATAAACAAAAATCAATCATCAAATTCAAGATGGCGGATGATGCGACGGGTCTGGTACCTCGAAAACTTAAATTCAGACTTCCAGTAACCCCCCCAAAAAATTCCGAAAGAAAATTATCAATAAAATTTTTTGGATCGTCAAAGCCTAATTTGACTGGGATATAAACTGGAAGTTTGATGAAGTTGACAGCAAAGCCATCATTGATTATCAATGTGGTCACGGTAGTGTAGAGGTTAGCACATTCGCCTTTCAAGCGGACGATCGGGGTTCGATTCCCCGCCGGGGCCACCGTGCTGGGTAATCGCACGTTAAAAGGTAAGGCCTCGTTAATCCATTGTTCGCACATTTTTCGACTTCTGAGGGTTGACGCTCGTTAGTTGGTTAACGAAACGAACAATTTTAGAACAATTTTAGAACTCCTGAAAGAACAACAGTAGGCTTACAACTCTTTTAGGTCTGGAGTCTTCATACACCAATAAATAAATCGACGTTCTTTGTTTTGCTTCAGCTGAAAAATATCATTTTATTTAACTCTCGATTTCAGTCGTTAATTTTAATCAGATAATGAACACTTTGTATAAATATACTAGAACTACAAAAATAAATTAAGGAATTATAGGTATGGATTGGATTTCAATCTGCTATTGTGAGAACTCTAAACGAGTAAGGCTTCATTTTTTTATAGTCCTGGGATTTGTTACAGTCAACTTTCGTAAATATTGATTTTCCAGAATAGACACGCGTCGGAATTTCCTGGAAAATATCACAGTAGGTGAATGGTAACTTCCGCCTAAAAGCAAGTTATTGATAGTATTGCACCTTAGGATATTTGAAACATGATAGGGACAAATATTTCCCTACTAAACCACAAACCTTATTTACTCATTTAGGGGCATTAATGCAGATATAATCAACGTTTATTCTAAATGTCAGTTTGGAATGAAAATTAATTAATAGATCGTGAAAAAAAAACTTTCTCACTTTGCATAGATATACAGGCCGTTTCTTTTATCACGTGGTAACATTGCTATATTCTAAACCGATAACCGATAAGAAGACGATTAAATGGGAAAAAGGTAACTTTCATCGGGAACAATACAATGTTCGAAGAAAATTTACGGAGACTCTCGCTCTTCTCGAGTTATACGGGGAAAACCAAAAATGATGTTTTTTGTTTATTTCGAATGGAATTGTTATTTCGGAGATTATCAAAAAATGGAACAGAGAAATGTTATTGTATTCGAAGTGAACTATGATGATGTAATAATAAATATTCGATAAAACGTTTTGTGTCAACATGGCCACCATCAACTTTTTTTTAAATATGGACCTGTCTTTTTTATTACAGATATTGGTAAAGCGATAAATTCACAATCCAAGGATATATCACATTTGATTATTTTATAGCGTTTCATTTGAAATAACTACCATCATCAGTGACAACAACTTGTAAATTGTTTGGATTACTTCAAAATATATTTCAGACAACCCAATAAATTCGACAGATAGGTACTCCAACACAATGAAAATTCGTACTTTTTCGTTTTGGAAATTTTTGTATTGCCGTAATCCTTCTTTCAAGGCTTATTTCTCCCTAATCAATTATAATTCGTAATATTTTCAAAATTCTCAATCCTGCAAGTAACGAGAATATCAGTTTTTGGTCAAAACTCGATTGTTGTATAATTTGCTATGATCAAATAGCATCTCAATTAATTTACTATCTTAAATGCGTAGGCTTTGCTTGGTTTCTATGGCAAGAAAAATGAGTTGCGTTGTTGGTATCTGTTGAGAACTGTTAGACGTTTATGAATATATCAAAGATGTATTCAAATGATGAAAGGAATGATGTGCTATTTAGTAATGCAAAATCAAATAGAAATCTTCTTTTGATTCTCCTACCTGTCACCTGTCGAATTTTTTGGTTTGTCAATTATATTTTGAAGAAATCAAAACAATTTACAAAAGAAGTAACGACAGGACCGTAATTTAAAATTTTTGTTACTGATGATGGTAGTTATTTCAAATGAAACGTTATAAAAATACACTTCGAATACAACAACATTTTTTCTATTTTTTGATATTCTCCGAAATAACAACTCCATTCGAAAAAAACGAAAAACAGCTTTTTTCTTTTTCCACGTATAACTCGAGAAGGGCGAGAGTCCGCGTAAATTTTCTTTGACCATTGTATTGTTCCCGATGACCCGATTTAATCGTCTTCGTATATGTTACGATTTAGAATATAGCAATGTTACCACATGATATAAGAAACGGCCTGTATATACATATACATTTCACTTTGATAATGAATAACAAGGGGCGGAGTATTTGCGGTCGGTCCCAAGAAGCGAAAACTCACTCTACGCCACTGGTTAAACTATATTTAAATGTATGTCATTTAGAATACCAGTGAATCCCAGTTTCCCGTAGTATGAAAACAAAGGTTGAGTAAGAATTGCACTGAAAAACGACGTGAATCTTTCGATTCGGATATCAAAAACAAGTGAGATACTTCTACAGTTAGATATTAGATGAAACTAAAGCTTTACAACAATGTATTCATGAGTCCAATGGTTGAACCACCATTGGACTCAACTGTCTTTGAAGAGCATCCCCTTACGAAGAAGACATCTATAAGATCGACAAAAAAGACAAATCTTGCTTATTCAAGGTAAAAAATGGTTTCGTGGTTAGTTACGAACCCAGACTTCAACATCGATCGCCAAATGCGAAATCGCTTATCTCAGATAAGCAAGGTTTCAGTTTTCTGACAACCCCCTTCATAACGAGAGATATCCATACCAACTCATAGTTCTTTGAAGTTTCTGTTCTTGTGTTCACCTTTTTGGTTTGGGATTAAAAAATAGTGAACATCAATAAATAATTTTTCATTATTGTCCCAGAACTCTGAAACTACTGAAAAAATTTAAAAAATTATGAAATACGAATTAAAACTTCCAGACCCACAGGTGTATTGAATAACTGCTGGGAAAAAGATGTCAATAAAGTGAAATCTATGTATAGTATATACTAAGTCAATTCGAACGGCAAAAAAACTAAATGGTTACCGAATGTCGGCAGTTTGTTTGTATGGCATGGGCAACGTGGTATAATTTTTTTTCAAAATTAATTTTATTTTTCATAAACCTACACCTAGTAAAGAGTAATGCCATTAGTCTTTTATTTGACCGTTCGGATTGACTTCGTATATACTATACCTACCTTTCTGCATAAAATCATCTGAGCCTTGGATACCTCAATTAGATATTTAACCGTTCGGATTGACTTCGTATATACTATACCTACCTTTCTACATAAAATCATCTCAGCCTTGCATTTACTGTCAGTACTCTAGTCATATTGTTGTAAAGTATCCTCTAAAAGATAACTCCGGCCGACTATGTGGACTGCAACTTAGTCAAAGTCACGCTCAGTCCCACTTGTGTGTCTTAGCGAAACATTTAGAACGCCATGTCTTTTCGAGAGTTGTTCCATGAACTTCCAGAGAGTTATATAACCATTACCGCGACGTGGGAGAGTCAGTCTAGTTCGGAAAGTGCAGTGCGAATTGAACAGTTCAATTACAGTTTTTGTATTGTATTGACAGTGCAGTAGTGAAATAAAGTTGTGGACAATTGTACAGTGTGGTCGATTGTTGTTGATCCTACGGAGAAAACGTAACAATATTATGACTTTTCAACTATATAATACTACCAAAGCAAAACCACACAAACGTCTTGTCTTTTCGAGGATTATTCCACCAACTTCCAGAGTTATATAACCATTACTGGGACTTGGGAGAGTTATTCTAGTTCGGAAAGTGCAGTGCGAATTGAGCTAATAAGACGATAGATGTTCGAGTATTAGTCCACAATCTATTTACAGTTTTTGTGTTGTATTTACAGTGTAATAGTGAAATAAGGTTGAGGATAATTGTACAGTGTTGTCGATTCTACAGGGAAAACGTAACAATAATATGACATTTCAACTATATAATGCTGCCAAAGCAAAACCACACAAACGAGGGTTATTCCACCAGCTTCCAGAGTTATATAACCATTACTGCGACGTGGGAGACTCAGTCTAGTTCGGAAAGTGCAGTGCGAATTGAGCTAATGAGGCAATAGACATTCGAGTATTAGTATGAAGTTTAGTTACAGTTTTTGTGTTGTATTGACACTGAAGTAGTGAAATAAAGTTGAAGAAAAGCCTACGTATGGTAAATTTTTGTCAATTCTACGGGGAAAATGTAACAACACTATGATCTTTCAACTATAAAGGGTCTTTCACGACGAGCGTTCGTTAGGAATATATGGAGAACGATTCAAAATAAAAAAGTGAAATTTTGTGGTAGTGAGTTTAACAAAATGGCCTTCTTAACTAAAATATTTTGAAATCCCGGTCTCTTTCCGTTATACCGGAAGTTGAGGGCAACTTCCTTATTTCGAATGAAATGTATTTTACTATATTTTTTAATTTCTCAGCACATTTTGAGCCCACTTTGTATAACAATACCTAAAACCAAATCTGTTAGTTTTCGAGATATTATTTTTTTTCTGAAAAATTTGACAGTTACAGCACCACTCTGAAAAAATCAGACAGTAACAGTTGAAAAGGTGAAATTTCACAGAATCATACCTTAAGCATCAAGTTATGAACAGGTCCATCGAATTTTTGAAAATAATTTACAGGGTGGTCGAAATTTCTACCTAATACATAATTTCGAGAAAACTGATGAAACACGATTTTTTTAAATGGAAACCATACAATATTCTATCATTTTTGGATACTGCGAAAAAAAGATATCAAATTCATGAAGAATGTCCTAAACCTAAAATACACCCCTTGCAAGATATATCCGATTTTGGGAATGTCTGAATTTCAAGAAATTAAGTTATATTCTAATTTTTAATAGGGAAGTATATGTTTGTGATATCCTTTGAAAGATTTCGCTTTCGAGTTTATTGCAACAATTAAGATAAAATAAATTAAAATCATGTAGTTACCGAAATTCGATAGAATACACTCAAAAACTAAAATGTAATGCAAATGTCTTGGCAACATCCTAATCTCAAAAAAAACTGTCTTCTAACATT
>WOGR01000345.1:0-13970 GCA_015342045.1 Leptinotarsa lineolata | reverse complement strand
ATAAAAAGAAATTTAATGATGAAAGATCAGGTTATCGCACTGGCCATTCAATCGATCCTCGTCTCCCTATCCACCGATTGGGAAATGTTGCATCGAGGTATTGCTGGACATTAACTTGGTAATGTGGTGGTGCTCCATCCTGCTGAAACCATATCGTATCCACTGGAACTTGAGGGTTTCCTGGAGCAGGATATAAATTTGCTAAACTTGGAATGGCATCATTTTGAATTAGTGCCGAATAATTCATTCAAGTTGCCTTCAATGAAAAAGGGATCAATGATATGGTTTCCTACAATCCCTGCCCAAACATTAACCTTCTGAGGATATTGCGTGTGTTCTTCTCTCATCCAGTGAGGGTTTTTCGTTGACCAGTAGCGGCAATTTGGCCGATTAGCATGGCCGTTAAGATATAAAGTCACTCATCAGAAAACATAACGTCTTCTGATTCATGTCCATCAGTTGCTCTCAAAAATAGGTTCTAACAAAATCATCTTCCATGAGCTCCTGAGTAGGTATCATTTTATAAGGGTGCATTTTATTTTCTTCAAATATGTTTACTGTCGATGTATGGCAATCATTGAATGTAGTGGATGCCTGTCTACTCGATGTATGTGGGTTTTCCTCAAACTCAAGCATCACATCTAATTTGAGTTCGTCACTTATTGCATTGGCAGTTGCTTTTTTATCCGCCACACATGAGCAAACTCGCGAAACTGTTTCTCTATTTTGCTTATCATTCCTTGAGATATGGGCGGTAAATTAGGAAATTTCTCATGAAATAGGCAAACTACTTCCTGTTGCGTTCAGGTTTTATCTCAGTAACTAATCATTTGTAGAACTGTTATTTTATGCATTTTCGTTAATCTAACCATTTGTCAGACTGGAATTTAACCAATTTTAAACCTAAATCAAATTAAAGGATACCATCTAAAAAGAACATTGCTATGGTTTTTGCTTACTTTCCTTTTATCAATACCTCAACATGAACTGAGTTTTGAGTAAATTGAAATATGTTTTGAGTGTTTTTTATCGAATTTCGGTAACTACATGATTTTGTTTTATTTTATCTCAATTGTTGCAATAAACTTTTTGCAATAACATTTTTGAATAGATGTATCACAAGCCTATAGTTTCTATTTAAAAAAATTGGGGGTTGTACCTTCCATTCCACGGGGGTTCAAGGTATGGGTAGCATTTTCCGTTGAAGTATGTCAGATTATAATTTAAATTTGACATGTTTCGACATTTTTTTTAAATATGTACCGTAACCGAAATAAAGAATTTATTCTATTTGGCTTTTACACACTATATAACTTTGCGGTACACCTTAGATAATATTTATGAAAAATGAACACAAATTACTAATAATCATTGAATTTTTACAATACGTGAGACGAAATGATTGCTTGGATCCTCCTGAGGATGAAAGAAATTAAAACTACCACAAACAGATTGCCCTTTTGGGGTCCATCAGTATTACGATATTACAGCCGGTTGTCGACCTCTCCCACCACTATGACGTAATCATTGGAGAATGACCTTGGAGAATGTGTGGTGGCTGCCCGATGGAGAGCAACTACATTCCTTCTGCCTTTTTGACTTGTTTATCTATAACTGTCCATACAGAGGTTGTATACAATGATGGAAGTGTCTGATCATAGTGATGGATATAGTCTGTAATAGTGTCTCAGGTGAACAATTTCCGGAAAAACGGCTTACGAAAACCGGCGATATAGTAAGTATGCTGTGTAAGTTATGTCATACTGTATGTTATTGCATTATTTTTGTAATCTACTGTTCGCTTCTTCTTTCAAAAATCTCCACGACCCCCGTGTTTGCGGGGCTGAGTATGATGTGCCCCAACGCAAGTGATACTATCTATCAGAGAACTCTTCGGTAAGAATAACTTGTAGAATTTATAAGAGAGCCTCTGGGTATAATCCACAACTCCTTCCAGCTCCAATAAGTCTTCAATACGAGTATATTTCTAACCTTAGAAGAGGTGTCTTCTTCAGACTGCAGAAGTCTGAACAAGTGTACAGCATCACTTATCAAGTGTTTATAAATTACTATTGTTTGTTATCAATACTAAGCTTCCAGTTTCTGGCTATGAGGGAGGTTCTCTTGAAGGCGGTACGTGCTCCATGTATATTCAGTCTCAAACATTCATTGACATTCAGACGCCTGTTAAGTCAGACTACCAGATATATCGCGAACTCCTCAATACACTCATTCCCCATTCTTAACTTCCGGAAGATCGTCACATTCGTAAATTTTTTCCGGAAGTTAACAAGTTCTGTTTTGGCCGGATTGAGGTAAATTTCTCCAGATGCTGAATTATTTTCACTGCAAACTTGTATAAATATTGGTTGTCAATTTATCAAGTAGTAACTTCCTTGAAATTGAGGCATTTCTTATATTAGAATGACAATCCTACATAAGAAGTGAAATGAATAAACAAAGCGGATCTTCAAAAACGTACCGCAAGGTGGAACTGTCAGGCAAATATACGTGCGGTTTGTATAGTTGCATCCGTATATTTTGACTCTTTTCAAGTTGGTTTCAAAAAACAAGCTGTCATTGTTAAATAATAAAAGTGTTCAACGCCTCTCCGTTGATGAGAACAGCCACAATACGTCCGCTCCCCTCGATGGCGGAAGCATATACACGCCCGCACACCCACATGGTTTTTATTTTATTATCCAGCTGTCTTCTCCGTACGAATAACGACCCTTTGTGCAAGCTAATATTCAAAGAGGTTTTATGTATCAACGTGTCAGGAAAATAGTACTGTTACTTTTTCTAGTTGAAAATTTTGAACTCAAATCGTTGCCAGCATATTCACTGATAACTTGACACATATACGATTAATGCAGATAAACCTTGTCTAGTCAAAAGTAATCAACCATATCCCACTGTGAGTTTTAAACTCCAGCGTTGTCGATCATTCTTATTTCAATAATTGAAAAATTGCCTGAACTCGTTTGTTTGGATGTCCAAAGAATATACGAGCATATACTCCGCTTCATATTCAGATATAGATTGTGTGTAAGGTCGGTACTGTGCACTACGTATATACGCTTTCAAAAATGTGAATCTGACTTAAGAATAATTATTCATAAGTTACAACAACACTTTTCCAAAATTTCCTTTTAGATGTTAGCCAAACGTCGAATATCATATGGATACATGATAATAATAACGCAGTGGTTGAGTTCCCAACTTTCGAACCCACGGTTTTGAACTCGAACCCAATTTCGACTAGATATGTTTTTCTTTCGCAAGAATTAATTTGTGGAAGGTGAGTTGAGTTGCATGACTGATGGATACCCATGATTTTTCCGAGCGGCTCGAAGAGTTATTAACCTACCCTGAACACGAGGATCACGACTATGGTAATCGATACTGTTGACGCCGAAGAAAATAACGTATTTATTTATTGTTATTTTTTTGGGGTATAAAACCTTCCACAATCTGAGAAATACATAAAGCTAAATCAATAGAGAATCTGCTGAAGTGTAATAAAGGGCAAACTGAAAAGTCCACCCTGAAAAGTTACTACGTAATATGAATCACTGAAGAGTCCAATTAGTCAGTCACTGGTCGTATTCACAATTTTTGCCTATAAATTTAGAATCAATTGAAAAAAATAAAATTTATCTATCTACTTAGCTTTATTTAGTGGTTGTGACGTTTTGGAAAACAATCTTTTTCCGGTTTCAAAACCCAAAATTCAGTTTTATACTTTCGCTTCTAATTGTAAATAGTTTTAATTCTTTTGACATAGTCTACATAAATATTCATACTGGTTGTTTATATTACGCAGTTACTTTTCGGGATGAACTTTTCAGTATGCTCTTTACTACACTTCAGCAACTTCTCTATTGATTCACCTTTGTTTATTTTTCAGATCAAATACCCAAAAAGTCAGTGAGAAGTATAGGAGTTCTTCACAAAAACTTTTCTTTCAAAGAATAACGTTCTTGTTTTTGAATTAACTGAACAATATTGAAACTTAATATTAAAGAAAGTTGTTCAACTGGATTATAATGAAAGTTACTTCTTTCGAAGAGAATGACATCATTAAAAAATACAAATATAAGACAGTTCACACTGTTCACAGCGGCAATTTGCAACATGGTACCACTCCACTGACGATTACTGATACCAATTTGGAAGTATTTTCATCCACAAATTTAGGAAGAGGTTTGAGAATTTCTGCCCCCTCTCTCTCTTTCACTAGTACGGTACTAGCGAAAGAGGGAAAGACAAGAATTCTCAAACCTCTTCCTAAATTTGAAAAGTTGTACTTGCAGTATTCAATGGTTCATGTGAGGTTTAGAAATTCTGTGACAATGTTGGTGGTATATTATATAGTTTGACAGAACGGGACGCCAATGAATCGTGAGTTCTATGCACCAACATAATCAAGGTCTTGTCGATGGTTCTATGCGTTTTGTTTTAAACTAGTTTTATATATTCCCACAGAACTATAATATTCCTTATAAGTGACTTATGTCACATGAGATGACTGTCTGGTCTACTGCACCGTAATGGAAGCAAAGACCATAAAAAAAGAGAGAAGAAGAGATGAATGTCATACGTCAGAACTCAGAAGTGACAGATGATATACGTGTTTTATGCTTTGATGGTTTCAAATTAACGTTCGAAAACTTTTCAAATGAGCCATTTTTATATCAATGGATACATTTTTGTGTTAGATGAGAAGAAATTTCATTTCTTTCGATGACTCGACATGTCCACTAAAGAAATACCCTTTTCTTGTGATGCACTGTTTGGAATCTTTGGTGTAGTAATGAATCCCAACACCAAACCTTTATTTTTAACACCTCGACACGTGTTCCGGTCACCAAGTAATCAACTTCAAGAGGAAGATTAAACTGGTAAAAGTAAAAAAAGATAAAATCAAAATTAAATCTTCTCCTTGAAGATGATCACTTGGTCATCGCAACATGTGTCGAGGAGTTAAAAATAACGGTTTGGTGTTGGGATAAAACTCCAGTAAGATTTTAAATACCCTTTAGATATCAGAGTATTGCGAGTGTGACTGAGCTGTTGAGTTTGACGTAGACAGTCACAAATACTTGTCTTTACGATACATTTTGGTTACGTTTAGTCACATGATGTCTACGTTTATTGAAGTTCCTTCTTTAAGTTATCAAATGATAGTTTAACTGCCCAAATTTTCTGGTAAACACATTGCGTATAAGATTTTTAAGTAGTTCCTGGGGGCAGAGCGAATACATAAGAACTTAATAAACTTTTGTTAGAAAGCTGTTACCCTCAATTTTTCCACGTGATTTGATGATTTTCATTTGAATCTTCTATTTTGAAATATTTTCGAGATGGAAAGTTTTTGAATGAACTTTGTGCTTAGAACATTAATGTCGTTTGTCATTTTGGTTTGATTTCTATCGCATGTATTTTTATCACTTATACCAAAATGAAGTACTTACCACCGGAATTCCTACTTATTCAATTTGTTTATAGAAAATATTTTCGAATTACAATAGGCATATATTTTTCTTTAGTTATTTTATGTGATTTGTCATTAGATAAAATGAACCATACATTTAAAATTAGTGGTATCACTTTACATCGCAGTTTTCTAAGATCACTATAATTTGTCCCAAGGTTTGGAGTATTTTGTACAATTTCCATTGGCAACACTACTGACGACTGACAACTGACAACTGACATTACATTATACGTCAAAGTCTCTTTCCTGTTGTAAGTTAGCAAAATTCCATATTGATATAAAGTCTGTTGGTAATAATTCATAATATAGGTATAAAGTTATGACTGTGACGGATTTACATTTGGGGGGCGAATGCTCCCACTTTGTTGCTCCCATTATACAAGATAATCCTTCGGGATGGGGACCATGCGAGGTTCCTGATCAGTTCAGAGACATGCCCTACCAACCTTTCAGCAAAGGTGATCGTTTGGGAAAAATTAGTGACTGGACTGGAGCTGCATTTCAGGATAAAAAATATGCTAGTAGGTATTCATGACCCATGCATCAGCATGTATTTAAATTAATGATCTTGGATAGTGTTGAGGTTGACTATACTTAGTTTCCATGTATTTTTCAAGTTTAAAGAGTAATTATGTTTTCTAAATAATTCAATCCCATTCCAATAATGGATAAAAGCTTGCTTTAAATTTGCAGTCATTTGAGTTACGTTGGATTTTTATCCCAAATTCACACTAACTTTAAAGAAGGTTTTCAATATGCTGTGATTTATTATAATAGACTTTCCAGTTTGCTATTTGAATGATCAAGGACTGTTCAAAATATTCAACTGCTACAAAATATTTCGGAAAGCCAGTTTCATCTGATGTGATGTGATGTGTTGTTTCTGAAACCTATCAAAAAACCAGTCATCAAGAGTCAGATACGACAAATAATTTTGCAAGTGTTCAATTATTTTCAAAGTGTTACATGTGAGTCGGATGCATTATCAAATGTGAAAAATAAAATATCTCTCGCTACAGGTAACATTAAATAAATTTAAAAAATAACTATATGAATGCAAATCTTTATTTTGTATTAGGTATTTCAATAAGAACCATTGAAAGAGTGGTTAAAGAAGGGGAGCAGCTAATTTCTGCAAATAACGTAGAAGTAAGGTTTTCCACTTCTAAAAAGAAGCGGCCTAGAAGAGCACCAGTAACTGATATTCCTGAGTATGAGCATTCCAATATCAGACGGATTATTTATGACTTTCATAAGACAGAAGGGTGTCGAATTACATAAAAAAGTTTCAACACAAAATTAATGAAGTTTTGGGAATTGTGGTTGCTCAAACACCTCTTCGTAGCATTTTAAAGAAAATAGTTTTCAAACGGAAGATTGAAAATAATAGAAAAATTTCAATAGAGAAAGTGGACATTAGAGCATTGAGGATCAAGTATTTACAAAAAATAAATTATTTTTGTAGCCAACAGTGGTGGGGTTATTTAAATATATTGTGAAGGGACCAAGACTCATTATAGTCCATGCAGAAGGTGACGTGGGCTTTATACCTATTTGTCTGCTTATATTAAAATCAGGCATCAGGGGATTGTCATTCAGAAATGAATTCTGAAAATTATGGCACAAGAAAAGTTGATCCCAAATTTACCTGTGAATTTGGTAGTCCTGACCGCTAATGCTCCATAACATAATATTTAAATTAATACAGCCCCCGACACATTCTAGGAAGGCTGACATATTGAAGTGGCTACAGGAAAAAAGCATTATATTTTCCCCTAACATGCTCAAACCCGACTTTTACGAATTGATCAAGGTAAATGAAAAGCATCATATTAGATAAAAATTTGATGAGGTTCTGCTTGAAGAAGGACACAACGTTTTGCGACTTCCACTCTACCATCCGGATTTGAATCCTATTGAACTCATTTGGGCTACTGTCAAAAACAATGTGTCCCAAAAGAATGTAACTTTCAAGTTGGAAGATGTGAGGAAACTGGTGGAGCACGAGTTTGATCAAATCACTTTTGAGGAATGGCAAAAGCGTTGCCGACATGTAGTAGATATAGAGCGGAAATATTGGGAAAATGAATCATTTACAGACGTTCAAACAGAGGTAAATGCAGTGATTATAAATTCAAATGACGATAGCAGCACAAGCAGCAGTGAAGATGAAGAAAATTTGTATTCAGATAGTGTAGTGACTGATTAAAGTTTATTTTTGGATAAGTGTATCATTGTATAACATTCTAATGAACTGTACTACTACCTATAAAACTAAATAAAATATTAAAAAATTACAAAGAAGTCATGTTCCTTTTGCTACCCTTATTAAAACTAATTATAGGTAGGACACTGGCCGGCTAGGGGCTTGTCATAATCCAATAGTAACTCAGTTGGGAGAGTCAATACCTGCGCTATCGCTCGCCATCAGTCGTGGCGTGTATTGTACTTATATCAATAATAGATATCACTGAATTTATGAACTTGCCTTATGTATCAAAAATTCGTTATAATTTAATGATTTTATTTTGAGTTTAATCAAATACATATGTTACTGTTGCTCTTGCATTTTCTCTCTATATTTATATGAAGTTTCTGTTTTTTCATAAAATAACATAAAAAGTTTTGAAATTTTTGTGGTCAATGCCAGTTGCAAATATTGTATTTTGGATCAGCCATTTTCATTTCGAAGTAACAGCTTCATTATTCAAATGTTAGCAAACTTTTTAGGCACAGTTTCTAGTCATAGCAGGCCCTGTTGCCAATAAGGCCAATCTAGGTTCATATTACTGTGAGAATGAGTTTTTCAATAATTCAGTGTAATAAAACAACACAATTTGCAAAATAACGGCTTAGTGAAATCAATCAATTTCAAATACTGTCAGGTGATATATCTACAATTATTTTGTTGATTGTCATGAAAATTACACTTTTCGTTGTGAATTGATTGGTAATAAGTTGTTAGCTTGTTGCAATAATAGTTTAATTTTTTCGCACCCATAATTCATCATTATCAATTCACTTTTTATATCTTTTGGGAAAGAAAGTTTTTGGCTTTCTACTACTCCATCTTGATACAAAAAAATGTGGGAATCTTCCATCTATGTTTAGAGTTACTTCTTTTACAAATGATTGCTTCCTTCCTTTCTTTGGAAGATTCCCACATTTTTTTTGTATCAAGATAGAGTAGTAGAAAGCCAAAAACTTTCGTTCCCAAAAAATTAATCACTCCTAAAAAATATAACCCCTTCAATTTAAACTTTTTATATAATTTTCCATGTCATTTATTTATTGTATTTTTTATGAATAACTTAATACACTTCCTCCTTTTTTTAGTAAATGAAAGTTGAAATATACATCGATCAAGTTTCTGAGTTTTTTTATTGAAGTTTTGGATTCATTGCAAAAATAGTGTGTTGAACATTGTTACAAAGAATTTATTTCAGTTCTAATTACACATTATTGTAGGCAAGTATGCTTCACAGTTTGGTTCTGGTAGCCAATATGCTTATTATCATGAAGAAGATGAAAGTACTTTCCATTTGGTTGATACTACTAGGGTTCAGAAACCACCATATCAACGTGGTCGCTTCCGTGCCAATCAACGAAACATGCGTGGTAGAGGAGGAAGAGGAAATGCTCAAGGTGGAGGAATGCAATCCTTAGGCAAGGGCATGAAAGCTAGGGATACATACAAGAGGAGTCAAGTGAAAAGATGGGGTCAGGGAAGGGTGAGTAGGTTTTGTTTCAATTCATTTAAATTTTGTTTGTCCTATGAATCATGAAACTATTCATATTTTGAAAATCAATAAGTAAAATAATGAATGAAATAATGGGAAGCTATTACTTATTTATTTTGAAATTTGTATTGCCACTTTTGTTCTCTCCGACCATCAAATTGGTTGCTTACTATAAGAATGTTCCTTTTTTACCAATGGACTCAACAATGTAATTGAAATTTAATCTCTTGCTTTACAGTTATTGATTTTAGCAAACTGTTACTTTTATGTGTCCATCCATGAATTCCATCAGATACATTGAAAGCAGAGCTGATGAATATAATTTATTTTAAACTGTTGACTGTCAACTTGTAGTGGTGTTTAATTTATACAGTTCAGACGTAAATAGTCCTTCTTCCTCTTAATTTTCGAACAGGGCAAAATATCAAGAGTAGGTAGGAGAGCAAAATTTGTACCAATCATTTTTGGCACTGCCTGGAGGGTGCTATCAACTTTTTTTAATGGAAAGGCGGGTCTTGCGACATTTAGTATGAAAGGTTTTTCAATTCTCTATAAAGTGACCTACACTTTTTGAATTTTAATAACCAGTTGCGAAGTTATTGATGTTTGAATTTGGGACTAAGAATTTTGTAACTCGGTTACCCTATTTCAGATATTTTGAATTCAATATTTATTGGAAAGAGAATTAAATCAGTAACATATTTTGCAATGAATAATTGTTAGTTTCAAGCGTATATAATGGTTCACAGATTCAGGAAATTGTGCCCAACAATCAAAATGAATTTGAAAATCCATTTGTTTTCAAATTGCTGCACGCCAAAATTTTTTTAGGCTGATAAAGGATTGGCTTTCACAATAAAATTTTCAGTTATCTTTAATAGTATATATGTTATATAATATTAGAGATATCTTTAATATAATGATAATAACGGTTTATTTTCTCAAGAAACATACAATGTTTATAGCAGGGAAAAAAAGAATAATTCAAAAAATAACCAAAACAAAAAAGATCAATCAGATGAAACATATTTTATTCTTTCTTCAAAATTATGACTAATTTCGTTTTGAAACTGTATGATTGTAATTTTGTTTTAACACTTAAAAAAATTCTTTTGATTACTAGTAACATTTGTTACTATTGCCAAAGTTCATCATTTGAATCTTTTTACAGCCTCAAATCAAAATAAGAGATGCTTCGGTTACAGTTCGACCAGATTGGAGTACCATTGAGGAAATGGACTTTCCAAGGCTTGGAAAGTTGTCTTTACCAGGCATCAAAGATGGTAATATTATTGATCAGTATTAAGTTTGATGTTGAAATATGAGAATAAATGAGAATCTGTTGAGTTACTTATTGCACAAGTAATTGTTGTTTGAAAATCAACAGGGACGTAGATCGTATTCAGATAACATATGCCAATAATAAAAATTAAATTCCACAATAGTAATTTTAATAAATACAATAACACACATGACACAAACACAAAAGGTATGCCATTATACATTAACATAATTTTTGTCAAATAGTACAGTAAAAATAGTACCACCAAACACTTGTAATAGAATTAAAAGATATATCTTTCATAGGAACGCTTCCCAATGTAATAAATTTATGTATTTATATTTTTCATATATTACGTTGGGTAGTGTTCCTGTGAATGATATGTGTTTCAATTCCACTATGAATGTTTGGAACTCATGAATGAGAAAAGTGATTTCTGTGAAATTCAATGTTCGAAAGTAGTTATTTGAAACAGACTCTTCCAGTTTGTATCTGAAAAGAAATTTTGTGCATGATCTACGCATCTTTGTGAAGAGTATTTATTGTTTGATTATGAAGAAGTGGAAAGCCGAACCGCTTTTTTCTCAAAAACTGATGTCTTCTAAAAACATATGATTTTCAATTTTGAGACATTTTAGATTGTGTTTGGCATAAATATTGGATGGATCCCTGGAGTCTAGCTCAAGTCACTTTTTCCTATTATTTACCACCTTTCAGTTATTTTAATTGTAGTACTTGCACACTGAGGAATTCCACATTTATGAAACTTTGAACTTATCTGTCAATAGACTGAATATGAAAAAACTATATCATCGATTTTACCAGTTTTTGGGAACATTTAAAGTCACAGCGATCAATTATTGGCGTTTTAAAACGAAATTGAAATGGAATGTAAAAAGTGATTTTAAATATTTTCGGTTTTATTAGGGATATATGATACTCTACCAGTCATGATAAGCAAATTTCAAAAGTTGAATTTTTTAGATATTACTCAACTCAAAGTATTTATTTTCTGATATATTTTAGGCGATGATGTACTGTGCTGCGGAGAGCTGGAATACTATGATAAAACTTATGACCGTGTCAATGTGAAAAATGAAAAGGCCTTGCAAAGTGTCAACAGGATTTTCCATACAGTAAGTTATTGGTTTTTCACCTAACTGTGATTTCTGGATATAGTGAATCTTTAAAAATATTGTCTTTCAACAGGTAACTACAACTGATGATCCTATGATTCGTAAACTATCAAAAACCGAAGGAAATGTTTATGCTACTGATGCTATTTTGGCAACTATTATGTGTTGCACACGCTCCAATTATTCTTGGGATATTGTCATTGAAAAAATTGGTAAGAATGAAATATATCGTAATGGATAGAAAGTTGTTAATGTATGTTTTGCAGGTGATAAACTTTTCTTCGATAAGAGAGATAATACTGAGTTCGATTTGTTAACTGTTAATGAAACATCTGTTGAACCTCCTCAGGATGACGGAAATTCTTTGAATTCGCCTCGTAATCTAGCATTGGAGGCTACATTCATCAATCACAATTTCAGTCAACAAGTGGGTATCCTACATCTATTTGAATTCATTGAAATTTTATTTGTTTTTTTTCTCAAGTATTCCAGTTAAGTTTTTATTTTTAAATTTGTTTGGGACATAATCAATATTTTGTGCACGTTGATAAATCTCATGTTTTTATTATTTTATTCTCTGGCATATACTTTTCAGGTCTTGAAAGCTGGAAATAATGAGCCACGCTATAAATTTGATAATCCTAACCCATTCATTTCTGAAGAAGAGGAAGGAGAAATCGCGAGTGTTGCTTATCGATATAGAAAATGGGATTTAGGCGGAGGAGTTGTGAGTATGGCCTTTATTATTCAGAGATGTAGAAAATACTAATATAGTGTAATGTAATACACTGTTTGTCCATAACAAATTTGAGATGGAGCGGAGTTATTAAAAAATGTGTTATATAAAAGTTTTAAATATCACACATTTTCTGCTTTTATGAAATAATCTCCAAAATTTAGTTCTTTGTAAAAGCATATCATATCAGTTGAGTTTTTGAATGGACTGAGATATATTGCTTTCCTTATTTTGATTTGGTCAGAAAAGTATTTCTGAAATATATATGGGTTTATTTCGAGTGATTCTGAAATTATGCCGAAAATAACGTCCAAAAGTTGGAGAATCAAAACTCAAATGTAATTTGTTCTTGATTTTTCAAACATTTCAAAATGGAATTAAATAAACTGTACACACTACAAGTTTGGAAATGAATTATTATTTTTATTGAGTTATAAAATTGTTTGGTAAAATTTTTCCATTTCATTTGTTGAAAAAATAATCAGATGTATGTATGCTGATCATGTATTAGAACAAAACTTCTCGTTCTGCTCTACTTTTGGAGATATAAATTGAAAGTCGAATAATTACTATTTCAGGAACTTCCTTTCGATAATTAAAACTCGTATAATAACAAATTCTAATCATGATTGCATGATGTGGACCTTTAGTCACTCAAGTTACATGTTTTCACAAAATAAAAAATATTACACTAGAATAACTCTTTTTCATGAAATGTCAAAAAGTGGGAATATTACCAAATTTTACTTAGCTCTGCTCTAAAATAACACACAAAAAAAACTTATTATACAAACAGCACTAGACCCAATTACAGGACACAGTATACAATATACAATTTTGGGATGAAAGTGTTAAATATAGCAATAATAGAAATACATTCCTGGAATATTTAACTCGTTACTACTACCCACATAAATATGTTACTTAACCACTACAACTGGATTCCTGGGACCTGTTACAAAAATAAGCAGAAAAAGGGAACTGCAGTAATAAACCGGACTTACGCGATAGGTGGGACCGAGCGCTATCCGTGTAAGTCGAATTCGCGTAAGTCGGGGTACATTTTTGCATATAAAGACATACAAAGTATGTTAATTTGGGACCGGAGATTAAATAAAACAAATAATTAGGGAAATAAACTTGTATCAAATTTTAGATAATATGACAAACTATATTATTATAAAGTGTATAAACACAATTCAAAGTTATTTTGATGTAGAAGGTTTCATAAAATCTAACAAAGTCGTCTGATGAGTCAATCTTTTTTCTTCTCCCGTAATATCTCCTCGTAGAATGCTATTAATTTTTTTATTCCTTGTTTTGTAACAAAAATGCGATCTTCATTGGATTCAATGCCTTCTAAAATTGTTAACCATTTTTCAATTGAACTGAGAGCTTCTGTCAAGTTTTGAACTGTCATTTGATCTAATTGATCTGGGTCCAAAGAATCAGGATTATCAATGTCTTCCTCTTGTTCACGCTTTGTTATCAGCTCATCAATTGTAAGCTCCTCATTGTGTGAATCCAGCAGTTCTTGAACGTCATCACTATCCACTTCTAAATTTATTTTTCTACC